>CM076579.1:993846027-994010020 GCA_034641835.2 Pinus albicaulis | reverse complement strand
AAATTTTACTTAGGGTAAAATTGGTCTTACATGGTGTACTTGGGTTCATCTAATGATAATGGGTTAGATGACCAAAAAATGGTGTAACAATTTTGATGATATTCATCCCAACAAAAACAAACAAAACCCTTGTACTTTATAACTAGCCTAAAATCATATCATAAGCCTTAAAGATCATATCTTTGAAAACACTCACATAGAGAGATCCCTCTCTGAATCTAGGAGGGCTAGATCCTAGGATTTCAAAGTGGTTTTGATGTAGGCTTGCTACACTAAAATTTTTCACCATGACATTTTAGTACTCCCTTAGAAGTCTACAACATCAAAGTTCCTAAAGTCAAGCCTTGAAATTAAGAGAAAATCTCATAAAAGTCTTTAAAATATTTGTACCGCACTTTCTCTTAGTATTTCCTGCGATGCCGCACCTTTTGGCTATAAATAATGCGGAGCCAAATGCACTTTTTATTCATTAAGGGTGTGGACCCCTGTAAAAAGTAAAGCAAATGTGGAAAATAATATTTAGAAGCCCAACAGTCAAATCTGGAAGCTTCTAGAAGCAGTAATCCGGTCGAAGGTTCGCTCCTATCATGTATGTTCATTCCTTCATTATGGGAGCCTACCCCTTGGTTTATGAGGCCCAATCCCTTCAAAGGAGAATTCTATCCCTTCCTATGTGGAACTGTAACCTCCTCTCTTTTCCTATAAATTGAAGCCATAGTGCAGCTTCAAGGGTTACAATGAATAATTTAGACTTGGAGAATTTTTTAGGGGAAATGTTGTAGAAACTCATACTCTCATAGCCATTATTATACGGGAATGATTACACACCCATGTGCTTTTAGCTGAGAGTGTGCAACGCTTGTCAGAGTAAAGGAAATTCCTGTTCTGGACCCTAGTAAGGCATGTATGACATCAAGGCGGACACGATTTTAAGGCTCTTCTTTATTTAAGTTAATACGAATGAATATTGTTTTCTCAATGGGTTATTTAATTAATTATCTCATTTCTTGAATTCATTGATCATCTTGATGGATGTTTGATTTATGAATTGATTTATTATACATGTGCTTTTGATCTTTTCTTGTGTTTGTGATTGCAAATCCTTGACAACAACTTTCTTCAAGCCACTGGAAATAAGATCAACGCTGGATTACAAGTAGGTTTCTAAAACCATGTTATAATTAATTGCATGTCAAATAATATCTAGAGAAAATAGTTTGTATTTGTCCGTTTGTTGCTAGCTATTTGTAGCACACCTGGGAGGTCTGTCTTGTACGCAAGAACGACTTATCCGTCCATCAAAATGGCGACTCCACTGGGGAATTAATCTTGAACTTTGATTTCTTTTATTTTTGACTTGTGAATTTATTTTTTATAATCTTGATTGATTTATACTGGCTTGGGTAGTTTATCCCTGTAGAACCCCTGAGAAATGATTCAGAGTTTTTTTTATTTTTCTTTAGTTTTCTAGTGTCCGCTCTTTTCCTTTATAGACAGTGTGGGAAACTCCGCACGTTTCTTGTATACACAGTGCGGGACTGCACTGGTTTGCACTCAATCCTGTGGACCTTCTGAAAATTTTTGAAAAGTATTAAAATCCTCTTTTCTGGATTAGTTTGTTAGATTCTCAGTGAATACCTAGACTTGTATCTTCTGTTAGGAAGCTTTGGTTAAGGCTTTATTTCAGCAATTTTAGTTTTGAATGATTTTCTGAAAGATCTGCATGTTATAATGATTTTTTCTTTGTCTTTATACTGCTCAAAGATTAGAAACCTTGGTATACCTTTAGATCCCTGGTATTTCCTTGCTTTCTTGTTGAATCTAACATCATAGAAGAAATTGTTTTATGAGATTTAGATCCCATTTTTTTCATTTGCAAATCTTTAAAAAACTTTTGTTGATAAGTTTGGAATTTCACTTAAAAAACCGAAATTGGATGTTTTTTGAGTTCTTTCTGATTCAAGCAAAAAAATTCCTTAGTTAGATTACAAGCTAAGCTAGGCATCCTCAAAATATTTGAAGTTGTAATTCATATTTAGTCTTTATAATTTTTACATCTCAAAATTAGTGTTTTTAGCTTTGAGTGTTATTTCTAGAAGTTGTAGTTTTCTTTTGAAGAAAAACTTCGTTTGTAGTTTCGATCTTGAATAAAAGGGATTTCTTATTGAGCAATAGATCATTTTGAAGTTCTCATTGGAACTAAATGTCTTTTCATTTATTCTTGTTAGAAGGAAATATTTTTTTTTTAAATATTGCATTTCTCAACTCTTCCTTTAGATAGAATTCATTGAAATAACAAGAATTGTTTCTCATAATAGATGCATTTTTAGAGTTTTTTGAGTCGGGTCACTACATATCATCAATTTCACTTTTGCACCTATTGTCCTAAGAAATGGCCCATTAAAATAAATTCTTAAATTAAAATCAATCGAGTAATTTTTATATTTCTAGGGCTCTTTTCACCAATATAGCTTAGGCTAGTGTTTTGGAGTAGGGAGTAATTAACTCTTGTTGGGTATGTGTTATATTCTTTCCATGACTAGCCCCACGCGTTGTACGTTGCGCCGGGCGCAACAGGGGGGTGGCAGCCTCCCCTGTTGGGGTCCGGGGCAGCGCCCCGATAAAATTATTTTTGGTATGCGGTCCCACTCATAGGTGGACCCACCCATGTTTTGTGCATGAGTTTGCACATGGTTTTGGGGTACGATAGTTTTCGGCCCCTGGTATTTTGTAGATCCGGTCAAGGGAACTATGGTTATGTTCTAATCCATGGTGAATGGATTTGGGTTTATGTATTCTTGGGCATGTATATATATGTGTTGTAACACTAAAAGGAATATAATGAAATATCAAGCTGGTCGTCCCGATTTGGGATCCAGGGGAAAATCTCTGTGTTTATCTATTTCATATTTTATGCTCTTGCTATTTTTAATTTTCTGTTATAAGATTCGTGTGTAGATAATTTCTGTTCAAGGTTAAAACCTACATTTGGTATCAGAGTTTTTTCGGCTTAAAGGGGACGCCTTTGCTGCTGAGGGTTTTTTTTTTTTCTCGGGCCTGAGGAAGACCCTGTTCAGTGGGAGATCTGTGGGATCGATTCTTGCGCTAAAAGAAGATGGCGAGCGGCGGAAAGATAAAGATCGAGAAATTTAATGGTCAGAGTTTTGAGTTGTGGAAGCTCAAGATGGAGGATCCGTTGGTGGATAAAGATCAGTGGATCGTGGTAGATCCAGGTACTAAACCAACGACAATGTCAGATGAAGACTGGAAGAAACTGGATCGGAAGGCTAAGAGCACAATATGGTTGTGTGTCTCAGATTCAGTATTGTTGAATGTATCTGGGGAAGCTAGGATGAAGAATTTGTGGGAAAAACTTGGGACTTTGTACCAATCTAAGTCTCTGGTGAATAATTTGTTCCTATGGAAAAAGTTGTATAACCTGAGGATGAAGGATGGAGACTCAGTGACAGAGCATCTGAATGCCTTCAATACTGTGGTAAGTCAGTTGTCATATGTTGATAAGTGCATCAGTTTGTTGTGTTCTCTACCAGACTCATGGGACAGTCTGGTTATTACAATAGGTAGCAATACAACTACCTTCAATTTTGATGACATTGTCTCATCCTTATTGTCAGAGGAAATGAAACGGAGAAATATGGAGGGTCAAAATGGAGATGCATTATCTGTACGAGGAAGATCGAAAAACAGAAACAAGAATAAGGTTTCGAGTGGGAGATCCAAATCTAAAGGGAGATCTAAATCTCCTGGAAAGTTTGTAAAGGTGTGCTAGAAATGCAAAAAGGAAGGACACTACAAAAAGGAATGCAGATCTAAAGCTCCTGAGAAAGGAAAGGGATCTGATGATGCTCCTTCTACAGAGGCAAAAACCACCTCTCATGAAGGTGGGGATGTGTATTTGGCTTCTTCTTCAAATACACATGTAGATCATGAGTCATGGTTGATTGACTCAGGTGCATCCTTTCACTTCACTCCCTATAGGGAGTGGTTCTGCGAGTATGAGAAATATGATGGTGGTGATGTCTTCCTAGGGGATGATAGGAAGGCCAGAATCGTCGGACGTGGAAAGGTCAAACTGAAGCTGCAAGGTGGGAGGATTAGAACACTTCCTGGTGTTCTGCATATTCCTACATTGGCCAGAAATCTGATTTCTGTAAGCAAGATGGATGATGCAGGTGTAAAAACAATGTTCGAGAAAGATGCCTGCAAGATGGTTCGGGGAGCACTGGTATTAATGTGGGGAGTTTGGACTGGAACTCTGTACAAGCTACAAGGTAGCACAATTATTGATGGGTGTAACAGTACTGTGGTTCCTGAAAGTGGGACAGAAATCCTAGCTGTGTCTGGAGAAAAGACCATGCTATGGCATCAAAGGCTTGGACATATTGGAGAGAAGGGCCTTCGGATACTGCATAGAAATGGTATGGTAGAAGGTATGTCTAATTTATCTCTAGATTTCGATTTCTGTGAACATTGTGTATATGGGAAGCAGAATCGGGTGAGTTTTCCCTCTGGTGCTAAGAGGGCGAACAAGATATTAGAACTTGTGCACAGTGATGTGTTTGGGCCTGTGTCAGTTCCATCACTGGGAAAGTCTGTGTACTATGTTTCATTCATAGATGACTTCTCAAGGAATACATGGACATATTTCTTGAGGAAGAAATCTGAAGTCTTTGACAAATTTAAAGAATTTAAGGCTCTGGTGGAAAACCAGACAGAGAAGAAGATAAAGGCGCTGAGGACAGATAATGGTGGGGAGTTCTGGAAGAAGGAATTTGAAGAGTTCTGTAAGAAGTGTGGTATAGCACGACAGAAGACTACTCCATACACACCCCAGCAAAATGGAGTTGCAGAAAGAATGAATAGAACACTGATGGAAAAGGCAAGAAGCATGCTCAGTGGTACCGGGTTAGGACAAGAATTCTGGGCAGAGGCAGTGGAGACTGCATGTTACTTAGTTAACAGATCACCTTCATCAGCGTTGGAGGATAAGACTCCACATGAGGTATGGACTGGTAAGAAACCCTTTCTTTCACATCTAAGGGTATTTGGATGTGATGCATATGTACATTTTCCAAAGGAGAAAAGGACCAAGTTGGATAATAAATCTGAAAGGTGCATCTTTATTGGGTATAAGGATGGCTTAAAGGGTTACAAGCTTTGGAACCCGGAAACAAGGAAGGTTGTGTACAGCCAAGATGTGGTGTTTAGAGAGGTGAAAGATGTTGTTAAACATGAAATCATACCAAAGGAACCTGAGAAGATAGAGTTTGAGCTAAAGGAGGATGAATCAGAATCTACAACAGAAGAAGACTCAGAAGAGGAAGAGCCACAAACTCCAGCTTTGAGAAGATCAGTTCGGGAAAGAAGGCAACTGGAAAGGCATAGTCCATCTGCTTTCTATTCACATTTTGACTTAACTATAACTAATGATGATCCTAGAACTGTCAGGGAGGCAGTAGATTCAAAGGATGGAAAACTCTGGAAGGATGCCATGGTTGATGAAATGGCATCCTTGCACAGAAATGAGGCATGGGATCTGGTGGAGTTGCCGGCTGGAAGGAAGCCCATTGGGAGAAAATGGGTGTTTAAGAAGAAGATGAATGTATAAGGCAAGGTGGAGAAATACAAAGCTCGGTTGGTAGCGAAAGGTTATTCCCAGGTGCCGGGAATTGATTTTGGTGATATTTTTTCTCCTGTTGCCAAAGTTATTTCTATTAGATTAATTTTATCTGTTGCTGCTGCATTTGATTTACATGTAATGCCTCCGGATGAAGACAAAATTTCTTATTGATCACAAGAGATCATACACAACCCGCGTTTTGATGGTGAAGGGCACAAAGAACAAAAAAGAAGAAGTCTTCCGTATACACATTTACCATGATGTAGTATCGTAAATTTGATACATAGTATATGGAGATCTGGTTTACCAGAAGCAAGGAGGATCACCGTGTTTATTTTAAATTAATTGGTGATCGTGTTATTTATTTGGTCTTGTATGTGGATTATATGTTGTTGATTGGAAATGACAAAGAAATTATCCAAGATTTGAAGACCCAACTGTTCTCCAAATTCGACATGAAGGATCTTGGTGTTGCAAACTATATTTTGGGCATGGAAATTAAGAGAGATCGGGCAAAGAGAAAGCTCTGGTTAAACCAGAGGAAGTATGTCGAGACTATATTGCAGAGGTTCAATATGCAGGATAGTAAACCGGTGAGTGTTCCTATTCCTGTAGGTGCAAAGCTGTCTGCTGAACAGTGTCTCAAGACACAAGAAGAAGAGGAGGATATGTCCCGTGTTCCATATGCAAGTGCAGTGGGTAGCCTGATGTATGCAATGGTCTGTACTAGACCAGACATTGCACATGCAGTGGGAGTATTGAGCAGGTTTATGTCAAACCCAGGGAAGGAGCATTGGACAGTAGTGAAGCGGGTTTTCAGATATTTACGTGGCACTAGTGATTACGGCTTGTGCTACCAGGGAAGACCAGGATTGGAAATAATGTTGGACATTCGTGGTTTTGTTGATGCAGACTGGGCTGGAGATCTGGACCAAAGAATATCTACAAGTGGGTATGTTTTTAGCCTATTTGGAGGCGCAGTCAGTTGGATGAGTAAAAGACAGTCTGTAGTGGCTCTTTCAACTACAGAGGCAGAATACATAGCAGCCACTCATGCAAGCAAGGAAGCAGTTTGGTTGCAGAGATTGTGTTCAAGTATGGGGTTAGTACAACAAGCTATAAGGATAGACTGTGATAGCCAAAGTGCAATTTTCTTGGCTAAGAACCCTGCTTATCATTCAAAGACAAAGCACATTGATGTTCAATATCACTTTGTTAGAGATATGGTTGAGGCTTAAAGGGTGTTGCTGGTAAAGGTGGACACTTTGAAGAACGTTGCAGATGCATTGATGAAGTATGTAAGCACTTAGAAGTTCTCTTAGTGTAGAGAAACAATGGGTGTTGAAGAATTGGCCCAATGACTAAGCTCTCTTGCGGCCCCCTGTGGAAAGAAAACAACAAGTGGGAGAATGTTGGGTATGTGTTATACTCTTTCCATGACTAGCCCCACGCACTGTACGTTGCGTCGGGAGTGGCGGGGGGGGTGGCAGCCCCCCCTGTCGAGGTCCGGGGCAGCACCCCGGCAAAAACAATTTGGTATGCGGTCCCACTCATAGGAAGACCCACCCATGTTTTGTGCACGAGTTTGCACATGGTTTTGGGGTACGATGGTTTTCGGCCCCTGGTATTTTGTAGATCCGGTCAAGGGAACTAGGGTTATGTTCTAATCCAGGGTGAATGGATTGGGGTTTATGTATGCTTCGGCATGTATATATATGTGTTGTAACACTAAAAGGAATATAATGAAATATCAAGCTAGTCATCCCGATTTGGGATCCAGTGGAAAATCTTTGTGTTTATCTGTTTTATGTTTTATGCTCTCGCTATTGTTTATTTTCTGTTATAAGATTTGTGTGTAGATAATTTCTGTTCAGGGTTAAAACCTACAACTCTCCAAGACAATTAAAACAAACAAGTAGTTGATCTTGCGGTAGGAAAAAAATCCAATAGTCGCTTGTATGCTTTTGGAAGCTCCTCTTAAAGGAGTCAAGCACGAGGTCATATCTGAACCAGTGGGATAATCAATTCTATCCCATTGGGAACGATAGCAAATGTGCGCGTATTAACAACGGTAAACCTCGGATAGACCATTGTCGAGGAGCCTGGGGTCACTTGTTGGTATACCTTGGATTATGTCAAGGAGCCTTCAAGGGGATTGAGCTTTGTTACTCTGCCCTTGCGCGTATGTCAGATCGTAGATTGTTCCCCCAGGTATATTAGTTCCTGTTAGTAAACATAGTGACCATAATCTTTACGGTTTTTTCCTAAGGTGACGGTGGAGGAAAGATCCCACTGTACCTGGAGCAGACATCGACTAGACTCACTTGGACTTTCCAAAGGGTTATTCTTCACTTGAGATGGTTTAAGTGGAGAAACTTGCACCGGTCTGTTTCATTAAGCATGTTGTCAAGGTAACTATTCCAACTGCCCTTTCTACATTAAAATACTACGATGTTGGATTTCATCACCAACTAGTGTTTTTAGTGTGGGAAGTTACTTTTTGTGTGTAGTTTGATCTCCTAGATTTTTTAGGTGTGTGATTCATTTGTTTGTTTCCTTAGTTACTCTAGGATTTTTCATTGAAATTTTATTTGATTATGTGTGATTAATAGTTTTTAATCATGGCTGAATTACCAAGACAATCTCTTAGACTCCAGGGGAAGCCCCCTAAGTATACACCAAGACAACTTGAAGGGTTGCGAGCCCTAGTGTCGCCTAGTGACAGTAGAGTTAGATCAACAGAAATTGGAGAATCATCTATTTTATTCATCATGATTATCAATCACAAACAATAGAGCATACTCAAGAGCCAATTTCAATTTTTTAAGTTACTGGTAGTATTTCTCCTTCCAATGAATTAGCTGAAGAACCTGAAATTTCTGAGCCTGACACTGAACCTGCTATATTGGAATCATCTTCAGGATTTTTTACTCCAACTTCTAGTGATCCTGGTTCACCTAGGGTAAGACATCACATTACTGAAAATCTTCCTTCTAACCTCATATTTATTGAAGAACTTTTTGGTCCAGAAGAAGACGTAACTCTTCCTGAAACCCAAAGAACTTTGAATCTTAGTGAGCGTGAATCGATATTTTATAGTCATTTTAGAACTGACGCTTGGTATTTACCATTGACAGATTTTTTAGAAAACCCAGGTCTTAGTTTTTTGCCACCTCGAATTCCTTTTCATCCTACACCAAGAGGTTATTATCCTTCATCTACTATGTCAGGTGAGTCATCCATGTTTTCCAAATCTTCGGAAACATTTTTATATGGTGGTCCTTCTATTCCTTCGGGGTACCAGTCACTCATATGCGGAAAATACAAGCACACAAAACACATAAAACCAGAGAGACACAAATATACGTGGTTCACCCAGTTTGGGCTACGTCCACCATGAACAGCTAGTCCTTCCTTTCTATTATCTAGCAAAATGAAGATACAAAACCTACAGTAGACCCACTGTAATATCCTCTGTTGTCTCTCACAGCCTCCCTATCTATTTCCCGCTAAGAGAATACACATACAATACATAGCTGCAATACAATACCCTCATAAAAGTGAGGGGTTGCCTTCTAGGGCAAAAAAAACCCTAAACTAAACATAACTTCTACCGTTAGATCATCCACCTAATGAACGGCCCAGATTGACTAGAAATTATTATACTTTTACAAGGCAATTTTACATCTATTTTTGGCTTTAGGGGCACTGCCCCCGAAACCCTCGCCGGGGGACCACTATCCCACGGACCCTGCGGGGGGGACAAGTCCTCCCCCCACCCCCCGCGTGCAAGGGTGTACAATTTTCCTGGGGTATACATCAAGCTAAAACAAGGATCTCTGAATTAGGAGGAAAATCAGGCTCCACACCCAACAATCTCCCACTTGGAGACTGATTGTAGCAACTCCATCGCTACTACATTTGCTGACCAATGACTCCTCTTTGGACCTGGCTATTCCTCATCTTCATCATCATCCTTGAAGACCAATTGAAACTGAGCACATTTTCAGTTTCTCCCTAGTTACAACTTTTGTTAGCATATCTGTAGGATTTTGTCTAGTGTGTATCTTTTCAAGCTTCAACTCTCCATCTTCCAATACTGACCGTATGAAATGGTACTTAAGATGTATGTGTTTAGTCCTAGAATGAAATGCCGAGTTCTTTTCAAGATGAATGGCACTTTGGCTATCACTGTATAACGTGCCCATATCATGCTTCTTACCCAATTCACCCATAAGCCTTTGTAACCAAATCATTTCTTTACTAGCCTCTGTAGCAACAACATACTCTGCTTCTGTTGTTGAAAGTGCAACAATACTTTGGATTTTTGAAACCCAACTGATAGCTTTTCCAGCTACAGTAAATACATATCCTGTAGTGCTCCTCCTGTTATCTCTATCACTTGCCATATCTGCATCAACATATCCCTGTAGAGAAATGTTGAACCAACAAAGCATAATGCTTGATTTGTGGTACCTCTCAAATATTTGAGAATCCATTTTACTACCATCCAATGTTCTTTTCCTGGATTATTCATGTACCTACTTACAACTCCCACTGCATGTGCAATATCAGGCCTTGTGCATATCATTGCATACATTAAGCTTCCAACTGTTGATGCATATGGAATTTTAGACATATAATCCATGTCTTTTTGGGTCTTTGGGCACATCTCCTTACTAAGTTTGAAATGGCTAGCAAAAGGTGTACTAACTGGTTTTTCATTCTGCATATTAAATATTTTCAACACCTTTTCTATGTACTCATTCTCAGACAATGTTAATTTGTGATTTTTTCTGTCTCTAGTTATCCTCATACCAAGGATTTGTTTTGCAACTCCCAAATCCTTCATTGCAAATGAATTTGCCAATTTTCTTTTGAGCACATTTATTTCCTGCATGTTAGATCCTGCAACAAGCATGTCATCTATATACAATAACAATATAATATATTTGCCATCATTTTTCCTTTTTAGATAAACATAATGATCAGAGTGACATCTAGTATAACCTTGTTCAGACATAAACTTGTCAAATTTTAGATACCACTACCTTGGAGCCTATTTTAAGCCATACAAGATCTTCTTTAACCTACACACCAATTTTTCTTTCCCTTTGACCTCATATCCTTCTGGTTGCGGCATGTATATCTCTCCCTCCAAATCTCCATGGAGAAATGTTGTCTTTACATCTAACTGTTCAAGATGTAAATCTTCCGCTGCTGCAAGACTTAAAATAGTTCTAATTGAATTCATCTTAACAACAGGAGAAAATATTTCATCAAAATCAATACCTTTCTTCTGTGCAAACCTCTTCACCACAAGTCTAGCTTTGTACCTCTGTTTTCCTCCATCTTCTTCCTTCAGCCTGTAAACCCATTTATTCTGCAATGTAGTTTTACCTGCAGGAAACCTGACTAAGTCCAAAGTCTAGTTATGCATTAAGGAGTCCATCTCTTCTTCCATGGCTAGCTCCCACTTCTTCCTGCTTTCAACCTGCATTGCTTCTTCATAACATTCAGGTTCACCAGAATCAGTCAGCAATAAATAATATAATGAAGGAGAATATTGTTTAGGGGGTCTACTTGTCTTGGTAGATCTTCTAACACCACTTTCAAGTGTTTGAGGTGCCTGTTGCTGTTGTTGTGGTTGTTGTTGCTGTGGTTGTTGATTATTATCATTTTCAGGCACCTTTACTTTTTCAGTTATCTCATCAAGAACCACGTATTCCTTGCTTTCTTTTTCCTGTTTCTTTTCCTGCAACTGATTCTTATACAAGACCTTTTCATTGAATATTACATCTCTTCTCCTAATGATTTTTTTATTTTCATAATCATATAAGCGATAACCAAAATCATTAACACCATATCCAATAAAGGTACATTTCTTTGATTTTGCCTCAAGCTTTGTTCTATTTTCTTTATTAATATGGACAAAGGCCTCACAACCAAATGGCTTTAAAAAAGAGTAGTTTACCTTTTTACTTGTTCATGCTTCCTCTAGAATACCACCATCCAAGGAACTTGAAGGCCCTCTATTTATTAGATAAATAGCAGTATCTACAGCATCTTCCCAAAATTGCAACGGCAATCCTGCATGCAATCTCATGCACCTTGCACGCTCCATGATTGTTCTGTTCATCATTTCTAACACACCTTTTTCTTGTGGTGTTCTTGGAACTGTCTTCTCTCTACGAATTCCATGCTCTGAACAGTACCTATCAAACTCTTTGCTACAATATTCACCTCCATTGCCTGATCTGAGACACTTTAACTTCTTTCCTGTCTCAATATCAACCAAAGCTTTCCATTTCTTGAAAGTATCAAATACATCAGATTTATTTTGAATACAATAAATCCAAGTTTTTCTAGTTGCATCATCAATAAACGTAACATAATAGCGAGAGCCACCGAACGATGATACCTGAGCAGGTCCCCATACATCTATATGCACAAGCTCCAATTTTTCACTCGTCTTTTCTTTCCCAACTTTGAGAAATCTGACTCTCTTTTGTTTTCCATAAATGTAATTCTCACAGAAATCCAAATCAACATTCTTCAAACCTGGCAAAAAATTTCTTGAGTGAAGAATATTCATCCCCTTCTCACTCATATGTCCGAGCCTATGATGCCATAATGCTGCATCTGCTCCTTTGGAAGTTCAAGCATTAACAGAGTTAGAAATACCATTGCATAAATACAATTTACCAACCTTTTCACCTTTTTCTATTACCAGGGTTCCTTTGGTGACCTTCCAAGCTTTATCCGTGAAAGTTGTAACACAACCTTCACTGCCTAACTACCCTGTTGAAATCATATTTTTCTTTAGATCTGGAACATGCCTTACCTCTTTTAGTAGCCATTGGTTTCCATTCTGCTGTTTTACAAGAACCATACCCATTCCAAAAATTTTACAGGGTTTATCATCACCCAAACGAACTTGTCAAAAATCTCCTTGAACATAGTCATGAAAATATTTCTTATCAGGTGTGGCATGGAATGAAACCCCTGAATCTACAACCCAAGAATCAGTAACATTTTCGAAAGAAAGAATAAAATCATCTTGTAACACATCACCTGTCACATTTGCTTCATGATTATTTTCTTGTTGTGCATCTCCTTCTTTTCCCTTCCGAGATCTACAGTCTTTCTTTAGGTGTCCTTTCTTTCCGCATTTCTAGCACATTATCCCCGATCTGTACTTGGATCTGCCTTTCCTTGATTTACTATGATATCCTGAGCTCTTTCCTCTTTCCATTCTTCTTCCCTTAGACTCTGCACTCAAAGCATTACCCAATGTCTCACCGGAGCTTTTCCGTCGCATTACCTCGCTAAGGATAGCACCGAAAACATCATCAAACTTTAAAGTACTAGATCCAGAGACAGAGTTACTAATGGCCATAAATAAACCATTCCAACTTTCTAGAAATGAGCACAGAAATAACAGAGCTCTAACTTCATCATCAAAGTTTACCCCTACAGAACTTAAGTGACTGGTAACTTTATTAAAATCATTTAAATGGTATGCAACAGATCCACCTTCCGACATCTTCATATTAAATAGTCATTTCATAAGAAATACCTTGTTTGAGGCCGAGGGTTTTTCATATAGTTTCGCCAACGTCTGCATCAAACCCTCTGTTGTTGTTTCCTTCGAAATATTGAAGGCGACTGACGCCGCAAGGCACAACTATACTGTTCTGAGTGCCTTTCTATCAAGAATGTTCCATTCTGCATCTATCATGGCCGTCGGCTTCTTTGCTTTTCCGCTCAATGCTAGGTATAGATCTTTCTGATACAGATAATCTTCCATCCACATCTTCCACAACGGGAAGTTTTGGCCGTTAAATTTCTTGACCCTAAACTTAGCGTCTTCTGCCATTTCTCCCACTCGAACCAGGAACCCTTCTTTCCTGCGAGTTTATCAGCCAAATATTCCTTCGGCTCTGATACTATTTGTTAGAAAATTAAATATTACAGAGCAATGCAACACATAAAATATGCGGAAAATAAAAGCACACAAAACACATAAAACCAGAGAGACACAGATATACGTGGTTCACCCAGTTTGGGCTACGTCCACCCCGAACATCCAGTCCTTCGTTTCTATTATCCAGAAAAATGAAGATACAAAACCTACAGTGGATCTGCTGTAATATCCTCTGTTTTCTCTCACAGCCTCCCTATCTATTTCTCGCTCAGAGAATACACATACAATACATAGCCACAATACAATACCCTCATAAAAGCGAGGGGTTGCCTTCTAGGGAAAAAAAAACCCTAAACTAAACATAACTTCTACCATCAGATCATCCGCCTAATGAACAGCCCAGATTGACTATAAATTAATATACTTTTACAAGGCAATTTTACATCTATTTTTGGCTTCGGAGGCACTGCCCCCGAAACCCTCGCCGGGGGACCGCTGGCCCCCAGACCCCCCAGCTGGGGGGGTCGGCCCCCCTAGACCCCGCGGGGGAGACAAGTGCCCCCCGCACCCCCCCGCGTGAAAGGGTGTACAATTTTCCTGGGGTATACATCCAGCTAAAACAAGGATCTTTGAATCAGGAAGAAAATCAGGCTCCACACTCAACATCTCTGGTACTTTCTCAGGAGCAACTCCTCGACCAATTAAACAAGTGTTATCATCTGGTACAAATGGAACTAAAATTAAAACATTGAACGCAGAAAAAATTTTTATGATGTCTGGTAATATTCCAAATCGTCAACCTCAAGGTAGTTAGTTAACACCTGGGGGGCAACCTCAAGGTAGTTAGTTACTGCCTGGGGGAAACCTCAAGGTAGTCAGTTACTGCCTAGAGGGAAACCTCAAGGTAATTTTTTACTAGGAAAAATTGTAGGACAATATTACTTGGAGAACAACCTCAAGGACAGTACATACCTCAAGGTTATCAACCTCAAGGACAGTACATACCCCAAGGTCAACCCCAGACTCAGTATATTCCTCAGGGTCCTTATCAACCCCATGCTCAGTACATGCCTCAAGGTTATCAACCTCAAGGTCAGTACCCAACTCAAGGTTTCCAACTTCCTTCCGGTCAACCATTATTACAAGGCGCTGTAAATTTACCAGTTAATTATCAACCCTACATTCAACCAGGTTATGGTCCTTCATATGCACAACCTTCTACGGGTTAATACCCTGGAATGAACATGGTGTGGAATCCATCTCAAATTCAATAGACTATGCAACCTAATGTGTAGTTACCTAATCATCTTGGAAATACTATAGTTTCTGGTCCAACCTAGCAACCTGTCTAGCCTACTATTCAAGTCCCTGCATCTGGTTCTATTCAGCAGCTCGGGCCGAGTACACCTCAGACTCCACCTAAAACTACTGCAGCTACTACAACTTCTATTCAACCTACAACACCTATTTCTGGAGTAACTGTAACTCTGGTTTCTTCTATCCCTGAATTAGTGCAAATTCCTCAAGCCTTTGTGCCACAGTTAAGACCTACAATTCAGACTACGGTCTAGATTCCTACAGGACAAGCTGGTACTAGTACGATTGTCTCTAGTCAACCATATTTTACTTATCAACTGTACCAGGGACAATATCAATTTGGACAGGCTACACAAAATCCAGTATATTAGTATCAGCCATACCCTAGGTATACTTATCAAGTACCTCAAAAACTCTAGTATAGTACGGTTAATCCTGGTTACCAAGGAGGTTTCACGATCCCAAATGTGCATCCAATTCTAGGGTATCCTAGATATCCTCCTCCTAGTACTTGTTTGATCACACAAGGCCCTAGCCATCAGTTACCATTCATAGCAACTTTAGATTTACTGGATCTATCGCGCCTTACGAACGATCCCATTTTTTATCTTCCATTTTGGCTGCCGATGCCTAACAATTTGCCCAGTGATATTCCAAAGTTTGAAGGTAAGTCAGGAAAGGACCCATCTAATCACGTTATGACTTATCACCTTTGGTGTGCATCCAATTCACTAGTCGATGATTCGATTCGATTGTGTCTTTTTCAAAGAACTCTCATTGGTATAGCTGCCAAATGGTACATTGAGTTACCACACGGCTCTTTTAATAATTTTAATGCACTAGCTATTGCTTTGTTAACCCATTTTCAGTTGCCTTTCAGATACGACAATGACACGGAATTGTTGACTTCATTAAAATAGTCTACGTCTACATACATATATGATCACATTCATGAATGGAGACATAGAAGGCGTTTAGTGAAATTCTTTATTCCCGATCAAATTTTGGTTGAATGGTTTATTAAATCGTTATTGCCCAAAATTACTGAAGATGTGGCTAAGAGAGGCATTGTTATGGAAGAGCAAGTCATTGCTCAAGCTCAGTACCTTGACTTGGTCAATTACCTACAACTCCTTCTGGCTCTCATGCCGTTGATGGTGTAATTAGTTCTATTAGCACTGGTAAAAGTAAGAAGAAGTCTTCCAAGACCACTTCTCCTATTATCACTTTACCCGATAAACCCAAAGGAGATTCTTCCCGAGAAGCTTCCGTTGATATTCATGTTGTAGAGTCATCTACAAAAAAATCTAAAACTGGTGGTAAGAAGAAAGGTAAGAATAAAAAGATAAAAATGATACAACTGAACCAACTGACGAAAAACACAAACCTCAATATCCTTGTCTCATCTGTGATGAGGATCATTTTACAAAAGAGTGCCCGCATAGAGCTGAGGTATCAAAATTCGTTAAGGGTTTTCCTATACCTATTTTCTTGAAGGATCCATTTCCCGCTCAAGATAGTAACATGGTTGGATCTTCCTCCAACACGCTTGAGAATATCTTGATGGTTGCGATGCGATCGCAAGATTATGGTAGTAAAAGAACTGGTAAAGAAGCAAAAACATCCAATTTTGCGTCAACTACATCTCCCTCAGTTTCTGATCCATTACAGATCGAGAAAAAAAATCCTAACTTAGTGATTAAACCGCCTGCTAAAGGTGTACTTCGTAAATTAGCTTTCAATCCACATGCGAGAGCTGCTCAGAATTACAATATTGTTGAAGATTTGGCAATTTCCCCTTCAGCAATGTCAGCTTTGGAAGTATTGCAATCATGCCCAGCCCAAAGAAAATTACTTTTTTCAGCCTTAGGAGCTATAGATCTCCAGGATTAAAACCTCATGATCTTCTATTTAGAGAATTGTACACCCTGCCTACCCCATCAAATGGCTTTTCAAATTCTGGTAATAGTAAAAAACAAACGTATCTTTCGTATTGTTGTCGATGAAGGGGCTTCTACGTGTATTATGTCATTAAAATGTTGGAAATCACTTGGTTCTCCAACCATTAACAAATCACCAACTATTCTCAAAGCTTTTGACGGAAGAGGTTTTCAGCTGTATGGTATCTTACAAGATCTACCAATAGAGGTCGAAGGAAAAATGGTTAATTTAGATGTGGAGGTAGTTGATGCCCCTCTGGATTACAACCTTATCCTGGGTCACAATTGGTATTATGCCATGACTGTTGTTGTATCATCCATCTTTCGTCTCATCATGTTTCCTCATAAAGGAAATATCGTTAAAATAGATCAGCTCTCATATTATTCATCCTGACTCCAACATATCTATAAAGAACCAAGAGCATTTCCAGAAATGAAGAAATTCGACCATTCTTTACCAGGATGTCGTAGCAGGTTTGCTGGGAAGATCTTGCCTACTAGGAACTTTTTCCCCCGCTCTCGTTCCAACATACAACTTCCATTTCTCAATATCAATATGATTACATCAAGTACTCTTATGACCTTGACATATTTCCTTCCGTAATCGAATTGGATTCTTTCGATATTCACCACTTTTGGAGTCCTTTGAGTTATTTGATATCAAAGGTCAGTATACTATTTTTTCCAGATACTCCTTCAAATGAGTCTGATCCAGTGAATGTGATCAATCAGGAGTCATTTTCAATATCGAGCTTAGCTTCGACACCAATTCCGGATCCTGCTCAACAAGTATTCAATACTGATGACCATATTCATGAATTCTTGTCGGTAGATGAGTTAGCATGGGAAGATCTTAATCATAGGTCTTTGTTTTTACCTGATCTCGATCATTTTGAGAATGATTTTTCCTCCATTTTTACCACTGATTACATCTAAAGACCTCAGAATCATCTCTCACATATCGATTCTGAATCGAATTTAGAAAATATTTCTACAACGGTTCCTCTTGACATTTCAGTAAGACCTGGAATTTTTGAAAACATTCATATAGGTGCTTCTTGTACAACTGATGAAATCCACACATATAAAGCCCTATTTTAATAATTACATGACATTTTCGCCTGGTCATATGAATAAATGCCAGGAATCGATCTGTCGATTCTTGTTCATGAAATTAAGCATACTCGAATGCTAAACCCGTTAGACAAAGATTACATCAGATCCATCCAAGAAAAGATGTTGCTATTAAAACCGAAGTTGAAAAATTACTTCGTGCAGGTTTTATTTATCTGATCCCGTTAACAGACTGGGTATCTAATATTGTTCCGGTCAATAAAAAACAAGGAAAAATATGATTATGTATCGATTATGGGGATATAAATCGAGCTTTTCCAAAAGACAACTATCCAACCCCTTACATCGATCAAACTATTGACGATTGTGCTAGAAGAAAAGTGTTCTCGTTCATGGATGGATTTTCTGGCTACAATCAATTTAACATACTCCCTACAGATCAACCTAAAACAACTTTCATTTGTCCATGGGGAAATTTTTCTTATCGCAAACTACCTTTTGGCCTTAAGAATGATGGCGCTAATTTTCAAAGGTCCATGTCTTATGCATTTCATGACATTAAGCACATTGTGAAACCCTACCTCGATGATTTTCCTGCTCATTCTTCACATAGAGAAGATCATATTACTCATTTACGAGCCATTTTTATATGATGTAGGCATTATAAGATTCGTATGAATCCTCACAAATGTGTTTTCTGCATACAATCCAGACAATTATTGGGATTTATTGTCTCAAAGGCCGGCATTCATGTAAACCCGTCGAAGGTTGAGGCAATCATCAATTTACCTCCTCCTTCTACTCTTCACCAACTCCAAAGTTTTCAAGGGAAGGAAAACTTTTTACGACGTTTAATTCCTAATTACGCCGAGTTAATGAAAGGTTTCACTAGGTTTTTGAAACAGAATATTCATTTCTTTTGAGATGAGGTCACTGATAGATCTTTTGATGCTCTGAAAAATGCGTTGACCCATGCATCGTTACTGCATCCTCCCAACTACAACCAAGATACCTCACCGCTTCCGATTCCACAATAGGGATGGTTTTAGTTCAAGAAGATGAATTCCATGGTGAACATGTGATTTACTATCTTAGTCGAAATTTACATCCGACTGAAATCAAATATTCACATGTGGAGAAATTAGCCTTGGCAGTTATTCAAGTTGTCCAACATTTTTGTCATTACATACTTTTAAGCAAAACAAAAGTGATCTCTAATTGTAACCCTATGATGTACATTTTGACAAAACAATTGCTAGGAGGGAAATACTAAAAATGGATTGTTATCCTACAGGAGTTTGATTTGGAATTTGAAAAGTCCAAATCAAAGAAATCATTGATATTTTCTGAACTTATGTGTGATTTCCCACGTACTGATAGAGAAACTATGGCGGAACAACCAATCGCGGATGAATCCTTGTTTCTTATTAGTACCATTGATCCTTGGTATGGAGATATTATTGTTTATCTTCAGACCCAATATTTTTGGCCTGAGATTTCATAGTCACAATGACGAAAAATACATTTCCAGTCTCAACAATATCATATTTTTGGCGACACACTATACCGTCATGGTGAAGACTCATTTTTTCGACATTGTCTAACCCATAAAGAAGTTGAAAAGGTTTTAAATTACTGTCACTATGGAGCATGTGGTGGTCATATGTTTGGGTACGCCACAGCCCAAAATATATTGCGCACAGGTTATTTCTGGTCGTCCTTATTTAAAGATTGTATTTATGCAGTCCGAAATTGTCATAATTGTCAAATATTCGATTGAAAAATGCATGCACCACCTGCTCCTCTTCACCCTATAATTGTTGTCGGTCCTTTTGAAAAATGGAGCATTGACTTCATTATATGTAACCCTCACTCGGCCGGGGGGCATTGGTATATTATTCTAGCAATAGATTATTTTACCAAATGGGCCGAGGCGATGCCTACATTTGCGGTAGATGGAAAAAATGAAGCTACTTTTGTATGCAATCATGTGTTTACTCGTTTTGGTGTACCCCAAGTGATAATTACTGATCACAGGAGCCATTTTCGGAATATCATGATGGCCGAGTTAACGAACCAACTTGGCCTGTGCCATGACAGTTCTACACCATATTATCCGCAGGTTAATGGTTTAGTTGAAGAAATTAATAAAGTCTTAGTCACCATGATCAAACGTATCATTGGAATTCATAAGTCAAATTGGCATACCATGCTCTTTTCAGCGCTCTGGGCATATCAAAGCTCAGCAAAAACATCGACAGACTTTACCCCTTTTCAACTAGTTTATGGTTGAGAGGCGGTATTACCCATTGAATGCGAGATACCTTCACTCCAAATAGCCATAGAGTTATTACCAGCCACTTCTGAAGAGGATAAATGTTTTTTTATACTTGGCTCAATTAGATGAGAATCGACGCACCACTGCATTAGCTACCGAGACTCATGCGAAAAGAATGAAAGCTTAGTATGATAGAAGTGTTACCCCTCGTAATTTTTCAGAAGGAGATCTAGTTTTGATTTATGATCAAGCCAAAGATAAACTAGGGGCTGGGAAATTTGAACCGATGTGGCATGGTCCTTATATTTTTAAGCGACAGCTTGCAAAAGGGGCCTATGAATTGATTGATTTTGATGGGGTCTCTTTAGGTAAACCCAAAATTGGACTTTATCTGAAGATATATTATGCTTTATTTTTGTGTGGAGATCTTCTTTGTATATTAATTACTTTCTAGTTGGTGTGCTATATATTAGAAATGTGTGCCTAGCTTAAGTGTTCTTTTACTACTATTCTTGCTTATTTGGATTACTCTCGATATCGCAGATGTCGACGTCCTTTCAAACATATATTGGTTTTGCTGATGGCACTTGTCGTAGTACACGGAACATCTCTTCCACAGCTTGGGTTATTTATTCACCCACTGAAAAGTTAGTATCCATGCATGGGTAAGCCTCGGTCAAAAAAAGAACAATATTGCTGAATATAGTGTAGTTATTAAATTATTGTCGGAATCCATTTCATTTGGAGTTCGGATTTTGATCGTTACGTTAGATTCTGAACTCGTTGTATTACAGTTAAACCGAGTATATACCATTAGAAACCCAATATTATTAAGATTATTTTTAAGGGTTCGTCTCTTGGAACTAGAGTTCGATTATATTGAGTATCAACACATTCCAAGAAATTTAAACACATTAGCAGATGCAAGAGATTCTAGTGTTATAAACAGAAATTTGTAATAATAAAGTAATAAATCAACATTCGATAACATGATTGAACAGGTAACTGGAAATAATAGTCTATCATAGTATAGATGCAGTGTTAAAAAAATAGTACATAATCTTCGATCATAGGTTCAAAACACCTTATGATCAAAAAAAGGTGATACAAAAAAATGATTCTATATAGTCAATCATCCACTATCCGTGGTGATGATCATGGTAATACACTACTGCATGTGCCACTCTACTCAAAAATCTCCTGAATGATCCAAGAACACCAATGACATATCTCTGTAAACGGAGTGGGATGTCATCTATGGTAGTCTCAGTAATATCCATAGTTAGCCACTCCAAATGGTTTCTAAATCAGTCAAGATCTCTGATGTCTGATCCTGTGGTGGTGGTGGTGGTGTTGCATCCCTTTGCCTCCAGTCAAAGGGGCAGAGAGTGGCTGGTCAACGTGGACCCACTTCTGCATTTGAATTTTTTTTTATTAGTTTTCGACGATTTAAAAACAAAATAAAAATTAGAAATTAGAACATCTCAAGGAGATTTTTTACCTGACTCATCCCACTAAGCTCCTGGAGGAAGTGGCATATCTCGGTCACCGCAGAAATCCATGCCCCCATAAGGAAAATCCTCTATCACCAAAATTTGGTGTTCTAACCAATGAAAATAAGTCAAGGGAAATCGAACAATCTCCCCACCCTTGTTGTGATGGGCCATCAAAGCAACCCATCGAACCATCCAAGGTTCTTGAGGTCTACCAGCATCAACAGGAATATGTTGTGGGGCTAATATAGGAATCCTCTCTAAAGAAAAGGTAACCACGACAGATCCATACCCGAAGTTGTTTAACTTCCCATTTTTTTCTCTAGTTAGTTGTCCTTTGACATTAGCCAACACTGCCTCGCACTAGTGAAATATGGTGCCTTGGAAACAATCTACTGCAATCTGCATCTGAGATCCAGTAGCTACATGAAAAGCTGCACTTCCGCACAACTTGACAACGGTAAATGCAATAAATTTTAACTCGGGACGGACGATATTTTTAATATCAATCCATTTGTCTCTAGGATTGGCTTCATCATTACAAAACTCTAATTGCAGGCTAGCAATAGATTGGTCACCTGGCCTAGCCCCAAATAGAGAAAGTGGTTCACTTCTCTTAGAAAAACCAATAAAAAATATATGTCCTCCAGCTCAAATTCGATTTGGTGGCCTCCAATCACAAAACACTAGTCCTGAACGTCCCACTTGTTTACCAACCAAGTGAGAAGATCTACTTGAGCTCTCATGCCACTAATAGCCCAGAATTTGAATAGCCCGAATGCCCTTAAGACTTACAAAGTAGGTTGATGGACCATTGTTGCTTCATATACCTCCTCATGTTCCTGTTCTCATAAAATGAGCATTGTATATATCCTACAATGAGTAAAATGAAGGATTAGAATCATTTTAAAACAAAAATTTTGGGTAATTTGGGAAGAAATTGTGTTTTTAAATTCGTTATGGCACCCCCACACTTTATGCTCAGAGATAGTTCGTAGCTCTGCATGGGCTCTGTGTTAAAAGTGTGGGGCCCTGACATTTTCCTTTGTGAGAAAATGTCTGGGTCTGCAGGTACATAGTGTCTTACCTGCGGACCCTCGAGGGTGGATTTTTGAACCAATTTTCCTCCCAAAAATGAAATTTAGACCCTAATTTAAGAAAATGAATGGATGAAAAGCAAGGAAAAGAGGATTTGGATTACCTGGAGCAGACGGTTTTCTATTTCAATGGTCGGTTTGTCTGAAAACTTCTCCGAAGCTTTTTTTGCCAAAAGCTCTAAAATTTTCACTCCAAACCCAAATGGAAAAAATGAACTTGAAAAACTCCTTTTTATAAGTTTTTTCGAATAAATGAAATTTAAATTTGTTTATTTTTCACTTTAAAAAGATGGTTTTTAAAAATCTTTTTATTATTGAAACAAGTATGTTTAATTTTTTGAGTTTTTTGTGCAGAATACCAGATTTTTCAGGAAAAATGATCATTTTTGACGAAGAGTATACTTTTATCACTTTTTAAATCAAAACCATGGAGTCCTCCTTTTAGCCCTTTTCAGACTCTCTAAAAATGAAAAGGTTGCCGAGTAATTAACTATTCGAACTCGTTAAAGGAAATGAATTGTCGTCCTTTCAGTATAAGTTTACCCCTTTTCCAGACTGAAATGGACTATTTACGAAAAATGTATACATTGACTAGTCATAGTTAATAGAGTTCTCTCTTGCATTGTTTTATCCCTTTTTGGGCCTGAGAGACTAAAATTACGAAAAAGTAAACCCATGGATTTTTCTTAAGTTTTTTCTTCTGACTCCCTAAAAATGAAAAACACCGAGTTTCTCCTATACTGGACTCATTAAAATTTAGCAGTAAAGGACCTGTCAATTACAAACAGGAATAGACCACTCCTTCTTAGGGTTCGATTTTAAACTAAGTTGGACTCATCCAAAGGATGAGCTTATAAACAAGCAAATGTTATCCTCCTCAAGATTGTCAAAAAATAAACAGGGAATTTCCAGAAATGGTGGGGGAAAAGAGAGAAAACAAATTCATTTGTTACACTTTGATTTGTAAAAGCATTACACCACTCTTGAACATGACACTTTTTGTTACACTTCTACCTGGGTTGGGAAATCCTTTGCCTACCAGTTAATCAAACCACATTGAAGGTCTTCAGCCGATTTATGGGTATTATCTTAGGGCAACTGTCACCAAACTATCCACAGTGTCGTTATGTGTTCAAGAGGACATTCAAACAAACCATTCATCTGCAAACATTTGTCTCCATTCGCATTGACCATACTGAGTCATTCCTTGCAAAAAAATTCTTCAAAACTTGATCTATGGTTTCGTGTCATGAGCTTGCTTATGACGGATCACTTTTTATCGACGACATCTCATCATCTATGAAGTGGATCTAGGATCCATCAGTACCAAGGAATATGCATGCCTTAATGGCCGGTTTCTCACCTTTGATGAGAGGTTGCATCATTGACCTTCGATCGAACAATTCTGTGAAATGTTCGACTTTAGATCACTTATTCACATTTCATGGATTGTACTAAGTACTTTGAGAACCATTGTCATTATTGGTGGTTTCTCTCACACTTGTTAACAGTTCACATCATTGACTGGTAATCAAGTGGTTTCTACCATGTTCGACTTCAACACATTTAATCGCATGGATAGAACCGTACTAGTTTAGGAAGCAAAAATCAAGACCCTGGATCTAGTTTCCACCATCCAGGCTACGAGGAGTTTTATTATTCATTATGCAGTAGACTATTCAATACATATGGATGCATCGATGATGTGTCTACACTATTGATGTAATATTAAAATCATTTCTGTATCAGAACAAGTTTAGTTAGTTTTGATCTTAGTATGGGAATTCCTACCTCAGTGATGATATATATGATTTGTATTGAATGTTTTTACAGGGTTCCAACTAGGGTGTCCACAGGCTAATCCTTGAAATGATAAAGCACATCACTCTTCGAATGCTCTCAGACTTCGCATTTTATCGAGCAATTTTTTACACTAAAATTTGTCACCATGACATTTTAGTACTCCCATAGAAGTCTACAACATCAAATTTCCTAAATTCAAGCCTTGAAATTAAGAGAAAATCACATAAAATTCTTAAAAACATTTGTACCGCACTTTCTCTTAGTATTTCCTGCGGTGCCGCACCTTTTGGCTATAAATCATGTGGAGCCAAATACACTTTTTATTCATTAAGGGTGTGGACCCCTGTAAAAAGTAAAGCAAAGGTGGAAAGTAACATTTAGAAGCCTAGCAGTCAAATCTGGAAGCTTCTAGAAGCAGTAATCCAGTTGAAGGTTCACTCCTATCATGTATGTTCATTCCTCCATTATGGGAGCCTACCCCTTGGTTTATGGAGCCCAATCCCTTCAAAGGAGAATTCTATCCCTTCCTATGTGGAACCATAACCTCCTCTATTTTCCTATAAATTGAAGCCATAGTGCAGCTTCAAGGGTTACAATTGATGTGTTAGACTTGGAGAATTTTTGAGGAGAAATGTTGTAGAAACTCATACTCTCATAGCCATCATTATATGGGAATGATTACACACCCATGTGCTTTTAGCTGAGAGAGTGCAAGGCTTGTCAGAGTAAAGGAAACGCCTGTTCTGGACCCCAGGAAGACCTGTATGACATCAAGGCAGACACGGTTGTAAGGCTCTTCTTTATTTAAGTTAATACGAATGAATATTGTTTTCTCAATGGGTTATTTAATTAATTATCTCATTTCTTGAATTCCTTGATCATCTTGATGGATGTTTGATTTATGAATTCATTTATTATACAGGTGCTTTTGATATTTTCTTGTGTTTGTGATTGCAAATCCTTGACGACAAATTTCTTCAAGCCACTGGAAAGAATATCAACGCTCGATTAAAAGTAGGTTTCTAAAACCCTGTTATAATTAATTCCATGTCAAACAATATCTAGAGAAAATAGTTTGTATTTGTCCATTTGTTGCTAGTTGTCCATAGGACACTTGGGAGGTCTTTCTTATCTGCAAGAATGACTTATCCGTCCAACAAGGCTCTACAGCGTTTGTTCTTTCCAATCTTGCAAACTACAGAGACCTAACATACTGGAAACCAAACTGGGGATATTTATTGAGTAATATATAACTTCACAACTCAATGAACCCCTATTTCTAAATGAATAAAGTGTCACCAAGACTGGTTATTATTGATTGTTGATGGTGAACAAAAGCCAAACCTTGAAAACAAGTAAAAATCCTTCACCTGGCGACTCCATTGGTATTCAGTAGGCCTGCTGACCCCACTGGTTTTTCCAAAGACTCCACTGGGAAAATTTTGAGTGAATTACATCTTGTACATCCTTAAGACCTCAGAAGACCCAAAATATTTTAGATTGGTATTTAAAAAAATCAATGGTGGTGGACCATAAAACATTTTACCTTCAAAAAGCTAAAAATTTTCACCTAGCGACTCCACAACTCCCAAAAGACCAAATGACTCCCCTAGTAGAAGACTCTAAATTGGTTGACAAGATACAGTGACATATTTTCTGATTTACCAACATGGATCCAAGGATACAAATAATATATGCCCCAATGAGTAGAGATCATTAATGCCTCAAATAGATTGGATGAAAAACATGTCTGTTTTTCAAGGTGAAGAGTTTGGTGACCCTTTGTTACATCTCATCAAATTTCATATACATTTATGGAGGTTAAAAGTGGAATGGCATGAAGACTACCTTATGAAAATTTTCATGTTAACATTAGAAGGAAAGGCAAGGGATTGGTATGAATGATTGAGGACTGGTAGTTTGTTTTCTCTAAGAGACCTCCACATAATGTTTTATGATCATTATAAAGAAAAATCTCTGTATCTATCATTGGATGCAAGTTGTTTTAATCAATCTGAGGGCCTTATAGAATACCTTGCAGGCATTTATGAAGATTTGAGAAATTAGCAGCTTGATGATCTCATAGCAGCCATCTATGAATTTCATACTCAAGACAACTATCATAAAAACCTAGATGAATTAGATAAGGAAGAAATTAATCAATAAATAGAAGAAAAACCTCAGGATCCAACTGAAAACATAACTAATGATGATTCATCATCCCTTCTAGGTGAGGCTAATTTGAATATTGATGATATAGAGAAACCCATGCTTTTCCCTGATCAAACACAAACTCAACCACTACAAGACCTAGACAATAGCAAGACATGTATGATTATCAAGACTTTATAGAATATGATGAGGAAGGTTGTCAAGAAATTATTGATTGCCTACCTATAACTTGTGTTTTACTGTTAAGAGATCTTTACAAACAAAATGAAAATACTAATAGTGAGCAGTGCTTTAAGGAATCAAGTAGCCACTTAGAAAACACAGAAACTGATGTGAAAGGAAAACTAGCACATATAGGGACTCTCCCTCTATATTACAACTCATTTCAGATTACACAAGAAGAGTGGCATCCTGATAATGTAGAAGAAACAACTCATGAACCTTGTATTCAAATTGAGTATCATAAAAATCATGAGGAGCTGTCGGAAACAGAAGAAGATCAGGAAACAATAAAAAATCCTAAAATTTTTCCTGCAAGCACAAGTAAAGATCCCCTAGAAGAGGCTCAAGAAGACATCCAACCTCAAAACCAGTGAACACAAGAAAAGGAGGACCGTTGTACTTCTGTCTATGTCGAAAAATAAATCCCTCCTTTGACAGAGGAATAAATTGATCAAATACTAAACAAGAAGCTAGCCTCCAAACCTTCATTGGAACAAGATAATCATCAACATAGTGCCCATATCACATAACCACACAATGGCACCCAAGACAAAGAGGATAGTGGGGAAATCTGAAACTAGTCCTCTGTGGAATATGAGTTTTGATGGGTCATGTAGTAAAACTAGTGCAGGTGCAGGAATATGGGTTTACAATCTAGAAAACAATCATGTTGAAGGCCATTCATATAAATTAAATTTTCAATGGATAAGAAACATAGTAGAGTATGAGGCACTCCTTTTAGGGTTGCATTTATTGAAAAAATTAAGAGCCCAGAGGATAATCGTTCATGGGAATGCAGATTTGGTAATTAGGCAAGTGAATGGGGAATACATTGTTAAAAATCCCAAACTTAGAGCCTATAAGGATGATGTTATTGACCTGTTAAAATCATTTGAAGAATCCCAACTTACCCTGTTCCTAAAAACAAAATCAGTCTATCCAATGGGTTAGCCCTTGTTTCTAGTACATGTCTGAGACCTTGTGAAAACAAACAATACATAATTCAAGAAAAATTCAGACCAGCTGTCCCAAACAGTGAAAAGTACTGGCAAGTCTTTAGGGGAGAAAAAAAAATAGAAGACTGTCCTACTAAGGATATATTATCTTTTCAAGAGGAACCTTCTCCCATTTCTGATATAAATCTGTCATCCAAAGAACCTGAGTTTACATCAGACGCAAGCATAGATTTAGAGAAAGAAGACATTTCACTGCTTGCTAATTTGCAGGTGAAGGATGATGATGTTTCCAAGGAACATACTGAAGATGCAGTCCTCAAAGTTGATGCTTTAAAGGCAAATAATCTACCAATCATGGAGGGCCAAAAATAAGAGATTTATCATATTTTCTTTGTTGATCCTATGGAATAATATGTGGAGGTCCTAATTGGCTCAAGTTATTATGCATGGATCCTTTGCAAGAGCCAAATGCATAAAATGTTGTCACCTTCTATGATAGCCTTGATTTTAAAGAATAATATTCAATATGTACCATGGTTATCTCTAACAAGTAGTCAGATGTTCTACTCATTTTTTATACCAATCAAATGGTTGCACTTTTTCTGCTTGCTCAAAGAGATGAGCAAAGATGAGTCATGGAACCATCTGATTGACTGGATGTATTGGAAAAGAAAATTTTTCAACTAAGCATGTAAATATTTCAAATTTAGATTAGGGTAGGTAGGAATGTCAATAAAGCTCAGCCTGTGAGCATTTAGTTTAGTTTTCGTTTCTTACTTTGAATAAAAAAAGATAAAAATACAAAAACAATAGAAAAAGAGAAAAGAAGGCAGAAATGAAAGAAGAAAGGTACAACCCCATACCAAAAAAGAAAATAAAATATGAAAGTGTGCAAGCTTAAATGCCACTACCAAAATAACACTGCTATTTATTCATACAGCCTAATCATGACTATATAGATTTCAATTTACTGTTGATAGGTTAGTGAATCAGATTATCCAAACAATGAAATCTTGGCTTATCAGTAGATTAGATTAGGATAGAAAGAAATGGCTCTAATCACACCAAAATATAAGTGAAAGAATAAGAAAAGAATGGTTCTAATACACTGAAAACTTGAACCAGGTAGAGAAAAAGGATGACTATAACATATAAAAATTTGATTCATGTGAAGATTGAAGGATGTTTTAAATTTTCAGGTCTTAAGCCTTCACAATTTTGTTTTAAATTTTCTGCAAATAAAGTCTATGTATAGCTTGTACATATAGCCATAGACACCATAGAAAATTGGACAATCTAATCCTGATTTGACTGTGTTTAAATTTCTATTTTAGAAAATAGACAATAAGATCTGTCAGACAGTTTAATCCTGGCAGATAGTAGCTTAGGTAGATAATTTATGACTTCAACTGTTTAATATGAACTCATGGAAGAAATAAAGGTAGATCTATATTAGTTTCCTATTTTCAATGAAAGAATAATATGTTGATGTCAAAAGGTTTGCATGTCCAAGAGCACCTTATGAAGAAAAAATGTTAGGAAAAGTAGGCTGTGTAGGTAGAATGTTTAGGAGAAATTTGTTTGTTGATATGAAATACTCATCATCTTTTCTAAACAACATGATCAGAAAAGAAACGTTTTCAATGGATAAGGCACAGATCTACATCCCAGAGATCAATTTCGGAATTTCTTGACACCTCCAAGGAGGTGCCATCCCCAAGTGGAGCCACTGTTAGCCATCAGTAAATTTTGTTTCAACAAATGATGGCTAAAACAAGTCTTTAGTATTCAAGAAACAAATTTCCTACAAAATTTGTGACTTCTTAAAGCCTCTTTATGTTCCTTGTCCAAAAAGGTCTATTTCCTTGATATTTTCACTTCAAAACCTTCAAAATCCTGTTGTTCCCAAAGAAAGAACTGTTTCCTAAAAGGTTCCATTTTCATCATTTCATTCCCCCCATTTCATCTTCACAAACTGCCCCCATATCGCTTATTTTTATTCTAAATAACCCCCTCTCCTCTCTCATTTACCCTTCATTTTCCTAAAAAACCCTCAAAAATCCCTTTTAAACCTATAAAAAACACCTTTTTATGGTTTAAATTACCCTATTTTATCTATCGAAACCTCAAAAAACCCTTAAAAACCCCTCTTTTGGCCTAAAAAGCGACCTTTTTTATACACAGGATTTAAGCCCCTAACAGCTTAAAAATTTATCTCCTCCTCTTTCATATGACCCGCACCCGCGACGTGGTGCTAAAAATCCTTAACCCTCAGCCCGTTTTCTCTGCTTCTGGTCACTTTATTTCCCCACGGGACCACTTCCTAGCGCTTTCCCTTAAGCCCCTTCCACTACCTTTATTTTACCGTCGCTTCCTTTGTAAAATGCATTTTTCTTTGTATTTCCCCCACCCTACTCAAAAAATTCCGCTTAAATCCTGGCTGTAGATCTATATGAGCTAACGACACTAATTCATTCCCCCCTTATTTTTCCCCTAAACACATTCCTTCGTTCCTTTTTCCCCACCTTATCACTCCATCAAGTGATTCCCACCATAGATCTGTAAATATCAATGGTCATCGCATTCCCTCTTCAACTTCTGATCACCCAACTGATATCTATCCATCAATGCTCACAAACGATCTACACAATAGATCTTAATGATCCGACGACCCCTGTCAAACCCACATCTCTAACCTTGCCCGTTAAAATTTCACCCCATGACAAAAATAAAATACGTCACCATTGGTCCCACACCCTACTATTTAACCTCCTTTCCAATTTCCTCTTGACACCTAACTCCCACTAAATCCTTCACCCATGCACCTCTCCCCATCATGCTCCTCCCCCACCATTGGATCTACACCTCCTCATCCAATGGTCAACATCGCGTTTCGCACAAATTTCCATGTTAGGGTTTAACGATCCAAAATCACGCAAGACTACTGGTTTTGAAAAATCCATGTGTCCCCTTTTGATTGAATTGAGTTCCCTCTGGGAAAAAATTTTTACCACCTGAAAGTCGCGCGAAAACCTCCAGCAGTATTTCCAAAACTACTTTGCCTATTTTTGCGCCTATATTCCAATTCGACTCAGTTTTCACAGATTTTTGCCTATCCGCCATGAAATTTCCTTTCCCACCTGCATAACCTACTCTTTCACCTCTACCAGCCTCCAAAGCAGTCAAAACCCTCCCCCAGAGGTTTTACTTAACGTTTTTATTGGTTTTTTGCAGGTTTGATGGCGTTTTTAAAGACAAAAACCCTTCCCACAGTCCATAAAGGGATAGAGCCGAAGATCATCATCTCTGAAGCTTGAAAAATGTAGAATAGAAGCTTCTAGGGTTAATTTCATGGTTTGATTGGTGCTTTATGAGCACTGGTTATACAATCGAACCCTCCAACACACTAAAATCCACCTATACATAGAAAATAAGAAAAAAAAGTGAAGACATAGGTTGAAGATTAAAGGATTAAATCAAAGATGAAGGTTAAAGGTTTAATCCTATAGTTTGAGGTTAAAAAAATTTTTTAAAGGTGAATGTAGCCAGCAGAAAAGGTTTAAGGGCTCCGAAGATGATTATAAAGGCCCAAAAGCAATATCAAGTCCTAATCACTGTTTAAAGCCACTAAAGCTAACAGATCAACAAAGGAAGCCTCCAAATGCCATGTCACTGAGGAAATTAATCCTCAAAATGCCACCTACAGGCCTATTTCCTCAAAAGAATACAAATTGAATGCACATTCAGGGATATTTGCCAAAGATAGCTCAGAATTAATTACAAGACTACCAAAGCCCCCAAAGTCAACAAAAGTGACTGAAGTTGATGAAATTTAATGTAATAATCAATTAGCAGAGTTAAAAAATTTGAAAACTTCTCCATTTGGCCCCCAAAGGCCGAGAAGAATTTACTTTGTATTAATTGAACAATTAAACCTTCCTATCACTCCACCTCCTCAATTCATCTATAAATACCATATAAGGGGCCTAGTATTATTGTTGGTTGCATACTTATTAAATGTAAATAGCTTTTGAGGCTGCTGAAGCTTTGTTTTTTGATTGCGAAGATAGGCTGAGATGAGAAGTTTGGAGTTGTAAAGACCTACTGGACTTGAAGATTGTAACTAGTTTAAACATCAAATACAAAATTTGATTTATGGGATCCTGGTCTATGTCAAAAGTGATGCTTTTCTTACTGTATTTGTGTTTTTCTTATGTTTTCCATACTTTCCACTTTCTCTGATAAAGAACAACAAATATAGATTAGGATTTACTGCAAAGTACCCTATTTCTCACTGACAAATCTTTATCTTTATGTTTTCTGCTAATTTTTGCTTTGAGGATAGTTCAATAGAGTATAACAAGTGAAGTGTGTGGTGAGCCCATGTTTCCTGAGTACAACTTGAGATATTGTCTTTGAAAGTTCTTGAAAATTCTGCTAAGTAAATTTCAACTACGGAAGTCTATGGTTAGCCATGTCCTCTAGTTTATCTCAAATAGTAGCTTTGAAAAGTTACCTAAGAGAATGCTAAAAGCAGGATAGGTTCAAAGTTCTTACCTGATCTTAAGCTACCCTTTTTTCTCTTATATGTTTTCTATTTTCTGAAGGTAATTTGTTAGATTACTGGGTTTTTGTCTGAAAAGTGTGCTTTATTAAAATTCTTCTGAAGGAATTCTATGGTTTTCCCTGTCCTTTGGCTTGCTTCAAACAATTACTTTGAAAGGATTTTCTTGTCTAGTGAAGTTAATAGATTCTTAAATGGTTATTAGCTTTGCTTCTTTCAAAACACTTTTAATGCTTCATACCACAAAATCTACTTAAAGATATCTTTTGACATAGATGACTTGCCCCATAGACCACTCTTGAAACCTGTTGTCCAATTAAACCTTTTTGTGACTCCATAGCCCAATGGATTGACACTGTTTCTTACCTATCCTATCAGTTGAACCATCTTCTACCTACTCAAACATTTACCCTTCAAAATACTTCCTTCATTTCTATGATATTCATCCCAACCAAAACAAACAAAACCCTTGTACTTTATAACTAGCCTAAAATCATATCATAAGCCTTAAAGATCATATCTTTGAAAACACTCACATAGAGAGATCCCTCTCTGAATCCAGGAGGGATATATCCTAGGACTCCAAAGTGGTTTTGATGTAGGCCTTGCAGCATTTTTTCTTGCTAATCTTGCAAACTACAGAGACCTAACAGCCATCAACCATAATCTTGGTATATCTTTGTCTTATGGAGATATGAAATCATTTAGGGAGAGCATGAAGTTATGCAAAATTATTAGAAGCATGGCCTAGAGAGATTATGAAGAGATAAAATAGACATTTGGTGTGATCCTAGAGCAATCCCCCAAATCCTGCATCCCCTATGTTACCTTTAGATGCTACATCAAAGTTGAGCTTATGAAACTCAAAGGGAGGGGGAGACCAAGAATCTAGGGAAGAAGGTATAAGGGAGGGGGAGGGTGAGGGAAGAGAATATGGAGGGGAAATATTAAATTTTGAAAGTATGGGAAGGTATTCAAGAGATGAGGATAGTCTGAAACAGACAGATGGGAAGGAAAAATAGTTTCTCTAATAAATAGAAGGATAAGGGACCAAACACATTCCTCTGAGAAGGAAAAAATTCTAAATATTTTGTAATTTCTTTATTTCTATATTAGTCAAAGAAAAAAGCATGGAAGAAGAACCAAAAGCCTAATTAAAAATGGGTGTAAGACAGCCCCTTCAGAATACCTTGAAAATTCCATGAAATATCTGAGTTTATTCTGTATTAGTTATAGTAGTATTTTTTCAAACAATTGGCAGGCAATGTGTTGTAGGTGTACTTTTCTTGCTTCAAATTCAAATAAACACAAGGTACCAAAATATATTTTTGTGGAAACAAATTCAAAGAAATAGTATGGTGTCCATATTATACTTACCAAGACATAAACCATTGATAAAAATAATTAAAACCATATAAACCGTTCATTGAATATAACTCAGAATAACATAATAGAATTTATAGGAACCTGTTATCACATATAATTTCTTGTTAAAAATTGTTTAGATGGGAATTTTTTATTTTGGTGTTTAAGGTTGAAGTTGCTCTCAGGATTTTATATAGGATTATTGTTATTATGGTTTGAAAACCTCCAGTTATATCCCACCTACATGTCTCCTTCCGCGTCCATGTTATATGTTTGTTTCATGGTCAATTAAAACTACGTTTTTTCCCTATAAAGAACAATGATTTAAAACATGGTTTACAAAAAACTAAGAATGAATTTTAAAAAAATATAAGATTTCTTTATTTATAATATCCTCATATACAAAAAAATATCTCAGTTTTCTAAAATATGTTATTTTTTTGGATATTCAGATGAATAATTCTAGACATGTTTCCTAAATTTTCCAGTTTTTAGCCAGTTTTTTCAAAACCAGTTCCTGCGGAGGTGGAAATTAATTTTGAAAAAATAAATGAGGTTTTTGTTTCTAACATCCTTATTTCCAAAACCCTCTCTCTTATTTTACATAGACATTATGTTTTGGGAAATTCAAAAGAATCTTTGAAGGCACATTTTCCAGAAATGTCCTGTTCAGCCATCTTTTTTTTTAATAGATTGTGGCCAATCAGAGATGAATATTGAGAAACTGCAGGAGGTTTGTGTTCCTAATATTCCAAATTAAAATAAAATACTTCATATTTTACACAGGTATTATATAATTAGAGCTATATTCACATATTCACGGACTATTTTTCTGATTGTGTAAAGTCCTGTTTTAGACATCTTTTTGCAGAGAATGTTGTGAACAACTAGAGGAGAATTTGGGAAACTATGGGAGGTTTATTTCAAAAAATATTCATCTACACTAACCTCTTTCACTTCTTACTCATCTATCTCTGATTGAGATATTAAAAGGGATAATGGAACCCTATGTTTCATAATTTCGGGAGGAAAAAGCTCAAAGACGGTTAGTGAATTGGAGGCCATCTCATCAAATAAGAGTTGCTATCAAATTCAAATTTATCTTCTTTGTCACCAGAAATCCACAATGATAGTTCGAAGTAGATTCATTAGTTTTGAATTTCCTATATCTCAGCTCTATTTGTGTAACAAAATTTTCATATATTTCGTGAAGAATTTGTATAAATACTTCATCATTTGAAGTAATAGATGTTAAGATTTGTAATGAGAAAGGTTACCATTGATTGTAAAGCTATTCACTGACTTCAAGTGACCTTTTGTAGTAATACAAGACAACTTTCTTTAGGGATTCATGTGCCATATCTATGTGGTGAATTGTTTCTCACTGTCTATGTGTTTTTTTTTCTTTCCATGCTTATGTTTTCTTAAATCTGAATTACTTTATAGAAACTTTGATGAACAGAATTTTTTGAAACATACACTATGATTATGGATATGGGTAATTGAAATTTTTTCCTCTGACATCAATTTAAATAATTCTTAAATTCTCTTTAGATTCAATTGAATTTATTGTTTTTCTTCTATAATTACATTTCATTTAAATCCAAAAGATCTAGTAGTGTGTCTACCTTTCCTTGTTCCACTTAAGCTTGATTATTTTTGCATTTGATCCTCTTAAGCTCTTTTGAATCCATTGCCCAATGGCCTTCCCTTGTTGTTCCAACCAAAAAAATTCAAAAACCAAATTTTGAGCTCATTAACTAGCCTAAAATTCCTAGCAAACAAAGCTAAATCTCACAAAGAGATCCCTCTATGAGTTTAGGAGGGCTAGATCCTAAACTCCAAAGTGGTTTTGATGTTACCTCCATGGTTTCTTCTTTAGCCTTGAAATTAAGGAGTGCTAACATAGTGGCAACCATAATGGGGAACGATGTTTCATGTTCCTCGGGAAATATTATCAAGTTCTAGATCTGATTATTTATGGTGGACAGTGATCAGACACAAGAAGGTTGAATCATTCAGCGGGCGACTCAATTTTTAGAAAACCTATAGTTTATAACATTCATGGTGACTCCATTATTAGAAGAATTCAGAGCTTAATGATAGATCTAGTGGCCTAATCGATCAATATGACAAGGTATGTAGAAGATCCTGTTTCTATTGATTGTTTTAAAGAATGTTGGGATACGTTTGAGGATTAACAGATTAATGAATCTTTTCCAAAGTTTTTGTTTTCTTATTTAAAGTCATGAAAATGTAGCTCTGAAGCTAAGATAAAAATTTTAGATGAATTTGATGACAAACTTGAGAAGGATATTGAGGTCTTAGAGGCTCAAATTCAGTCCCACAGTATTCACTATCAAAATACACCTTTTGGAAAAAATTTCCTACCAAAACAGGAATACACAATGATGCCCTATAATTTTGTGATTAAGGAGTGTTATGATTTTGAGGATGATTTTGGCAATTTATGATTGTGAAAATGGTATGATAAAGAGAGCACACATGAACTATCCAACCATAATGATCAAATTGTAGAAATCCTTCATGCTCATAAAAAAATATGTTTTTTATGATCTCGTAGGTGACTACATGGAGGGTATTTTTGGCTTGAGTTTTCAACCATTACTTCCCTCTGGAGATAAAATGCACTGTGAACTTCCTCTGCCATTACATGTTCTGGTTTTAATTTTTCTAAATAATGGTACAAAATCCACGGTATTTGAGCCACTCCTTGACTGGTTGTATTGGAATTTTTGTATTACTTGATCAAGCATTATTTCAGAAAATTAGTGTAGGATGAGTGTCCAATAAGTTTGTTGTCCAATAGTTTATTTCAGCCTCTAGTTTCAGTTTGGTTTGCAGTATGATTGTTTGCAGCATTGTACAATTTGTAGTTATAGTTGGGTTTCAGTTGAAGAGTAGGTTGTAGGTTGTTAGTATTTGAGGTTGGGATCAGCCCAATGGATAAGCTATTGATCTACAATGTTGTGTAACCAGCTCCAAAAATAGAATAAAAGAGATATCAAAGACTTAGAAATAAGCCACTTCGAGGGGGCAACCTCTAATACATTACATAAATGAACAATTATTGGATGATACAATTTACAAAACCTCCTTTCTATATATAGGAGTCCATCGGGCCATAATGTAATCCTAGTGGGGCCACAATGTAATCCTATCCGACCTAACAATAATAATTTAAGGGCACAATAATAATAATATGGGGGTTACAAGGGTAAAATAATAACAATAAGGGTTTACACAACAATAAGGGGCTATACTAGTAATATAGGGACCCAACATGCCCCTTTCCTTCAAAAAAATGTTTTCCTCAATGCTTGAGTAACTCTAGGTGCTTCTATATAAAATTCTCATCCTCATGAATCTTCGAGTGGTAAGTTTTTCTTGATGAGATACTCACAAGAGGTGATCGATTCAGATTTCGCACCTATCGAGTTCTTGTTTCCATGACCGCTTCGGGTTCCAATATGATTTTTCCTTCCTCATCAAGTTCTGGCAATATTGTTTGAACTGGAAGATTTTCACCTATAACCTTCTTTAAGCATGAAACATGGAAAACTGGATGTACTCGCGAAGAAGCAGGAAGCTCCAATTTGTATGCCATAGTACCAATCTTTTGCAACACCTTGTAAGGACCATAGTACTTTGGTGATATTTTATTATCCTTCTTAGCTTGCTTGAGGGACATTTGTTTGTATGGTTGTAGCCGTAAAAATACCCAATCTCCTACATCAAAACTTCTCTCGCTGCGATGTTGATCTGCCTGTTGTTTCATTCGATTTTGTGCCCAATTTAGGTTATCCTTTAAGAGTTGGAGAACTTCTTGCTGATGCTCGATGTGATCTTCCACTGCTTGAACCTTTGAATTTTCCCTTAAATATGATGTGATGGATGGTGGATGATATCCATAAAGTGCCATAAATGGGGTCATTTTTGCTGCAGTATGGAAGGAAGTGTTATACCACCATTCAGCGCGAGGTAACCACTTGACCCATTGTGTTTGTTTATCAGATACAAAACAACGAAGATATCCTTCCAAACATTTATTTACTATCTCGGTTTGACCATCAGATTGAGGATGATAAGATGAGCTATGAGCTAATTGAGTACCCAAACAAGAAAATAACTCCGTCCAAAAATTTCCAGTAAAAATGGGATCTCTGTCGCTCACAATAACCCTTGGGCTTCCATGCAGCTTTTGAATTGTGTCCATAAATGTAGTAGCAACTGTACTTGCTTTAAATGGATGAGATAATGCACAAAAGTGTGCATACTTGGTAATTCTATCAACTACCACCATGATGACACTCTTTCCTTTGGAATTAGGTAAACCTGTGATAAAATCCATTGAAATCTCCTCCCAACATTGACTTGGAATGGATAAAGGTTGTAGAAGTCCCGGGGTCTTAATTGTCTCAACTTTATTCTGTTGGAAAACCAAACATTCCGCCACAAAATTTTGAATATCAGATTTAAGGCCATCCCAAAAAAATTCTTTCTTCACCCTTTGGTAAGTTTTTAAAAATCCCAGGTGTCCTCCTAAAGGAGAAGTGTGCAATTCCAGAAGAATCTTTTGTTTTAGTTGGGAATTCTTACAAAGATATAAGCGATCTTTGTACCATAAGGAATCATTTTTCCAACTAAATGTATCGGATGTACTAGGATCTTGCTGCAACTTTTGAATGAGTGTCCATACATCTTTGTCCTTCTTCCATTCATCTCTTGCTTCGGTTATCCAATCTGGTTGGATAATAGAAATGGCACAAAGCAATGCTTCCACCTCTTCATTCTTTCTTGAGATTGCATCTGCAACAACATTTAGCTTCCCTTTTTTGTAGATTATTTCAAAGTCATAACCCAACATCTTTGTGACCCATTTTTGCTGCTCTTCTGAAGATAGTCTTTGTTCCAAAAGTGTTTAAGACTATCATGATCAGTTTTTACCTTGAAGTGTCTTCCCATTAGGTAATTTCGCCATTTCTTTAGTGCATGCAATATTGCTAACATTTCCTTCTCATAAATAGGTTTCTGTAAATACTTTCCTTTGATTGGACGACTTTCAAAAGCAATGGGTCTTCCTTCCTGCATTAAAACAACACTAATTCCATTTCTTGAGGCATCACATTCCACAATAAATGTTTTTTTGAAGTCTGGCGTAGCTAAGACCGGTGCTAGGCACATTGCCTCTTTAAGATGTTCAAAGGCCTTAGTTGCTTCAGGAGTCCATGAAAATGCATCTTTCTTCAATAATGTTGTTAGAGGTGCTGCTATTCTCCCATAATTCTTAACAAACTTGTGATAATATCCTGTTAACCCGAGAAATCCTCGCAACTGCTTTATTGTCTTGGGGACTTTCCATTCCTTAATGGCTTTAATTTTGTTAGGGTCTACTTTAACACCCTCGTGAGATATAATATGACCCGGATATTCCACCTCTTGTACTCCAAAGAAACATTTGGATGTTTTTGCATATAATTGTTTCTCCTGCAATAGTTTGAGCACCCTGTCAACATGTTCAACATGATCTTTCCAAGACCTGTTGTAGATTAGTATATCATCAAAAAATACTAGCACAAATTTTCTAAGGAAGGGTTTGAAAATGGAATTCATCGACCCTTGAAATGTAGAAGGTGCATTGGTAAGGCCAAAAGGCATGACCAAAAATTCATAATGACCCTCATGAGTTCGAAATGTTGTTTTTGGAATATCTTCGGTCTTCATTCTAATTTGATGATATCCTGAATGAAGATCCAACTTGGTAAAATAAATTGCTCCATGTAATTCATCCAATAATTCATCGATCACAGGAATGGGAAATTTATCTTTAATGGTGAGCTTATTGAGCTCCCTATAATCCGGACACATTCGCCATGATCCATCCTTCTTGTGTACCAATACTACAGGAGCAGAGAAAGAACTTTGACTAGGTTGAATTATACCGCCTCTAACATTTCTGCAATCATACGTTCAATTTATTCGCAATAAGACTTTGATGTTTGGGAGGAACACTTCTGGAATCAAATGAATAGCATGATCATGATCCGCGAGTAGGTGGGAGTCCTTTGGGAGTTTCAAACATTCGAATGATTGTCCAAGACTTGTTGGAGATACAGAAATAAATGATTTTGATGTTGGAACTTCTAGTAACCTTTACATTGCACCGATCAAATAGGTAACCTGACCTCAAAATGGGAACTCTAGCCCAAAAAGACTAAAAAAACATGAAAAAACACCCCAAAAACAAAAAGTGTGTATTCCAGAATGCACTTTGTTTTTTTTGAAGGTCAAATTTCAGCATTTTATAAAATTATGGTAAAAACAAAATTGTTTCTTGAAAAAAGGATTGAAAAAACACCCTCAAAACAAAACAAGTTGATGCTGGAATAACAAAAAAAAAAATTGTGTCATACTTTTGGCATTTTAAAAAATAGAAATAACATTTTTTAATTTTTAAAATTCAAACATTAAAAAAAAACCTAAAATTTAAGAAAAAAAATAAATTTAAAAAATAAAAAAATTTAAAAGCTTAAAATTTAAAAATATATGAAGATAAAAATAATAATAATAATAATAATAATAATAATAATTCAAACATTAAAAACACCTAAAATTTAAGGGAAAAAAAAAATAAAGAATAAAATTTAAGATTAAAATTTAAAAAATATAGAAATTAAAAAATAAAAATAAAAACAAAATAAAAATATTAAATTTAAAAAAAAAACAAGTTAAAAAAAGAAGGAAATTATAAAAAATAAAATATAGAAATTAAATTTAAAAAAGAAAAAGAAAATGCTTATTAAATTTAAAAAAGAAAAAAAAAATTAAAACAAATAATTAAATTTAAGGAAATATATTAAATTTTAATAAATTTAAAAATTCAAAATAAAAATAAAAAACACTATTCAAATTAAAAGGAAAAAAAAAAAGAAAAATTAATTAAAAATAAAAAATAAAAATAAAATACAATGAAAATATCAAATTTAAAACAATATATATTAAAAAAACAAATAAACTATAAAAAATAAATTAAATTTAAATTATAAAAAATAAAATATATATATGAACTTAAATTAAAATATGTATATATATCAGATTTTATTAAATTAAAAAAAAAAAAGTTAATATTAAAATAACAAATTAAATTTAAAAACAAAAATATTAAATTTTAATAAATAAATGAATAAACAAATAAATTTTGAAAGAAAAAATAAATTTTAAATATAAAAGAAAAAAAAAACATTGTTAAAAGAAAAACTTTAAAAACTTTAAAAATCAATTAAAATGGAAAATTGAAAAAAAAAATATTAAATAAAAAAAAAATTAAAAAACAAATTAATTTAAAAAAATTAAGTTTAATTAAAAAAATCTAATTTTAAATACACAATTTTAATTGAAATATAAAAATATAAAAATTTTATGTAATTAACAAAAAAAAATTAATAAAAAAGTAAAACATTTAAAAAACAATATTAAATCCAAATAAATTTAAAAAAAAAATACAAAATTTATTAAATTTTATAAAATTATACTAAAAAACTAAACGTAAAACTTAATAATAAAGAAAAATTATGAAATTAAAAAAAATAAAAAATCAATTAAATATAAAAAAAAAAACAAAATTTAATAAAAATTATTCAAAAAAAAAAAAAAAATTAAAAAAAATAATAAAATTAAAAAAAAAAAAAAAAAAAAACGAGAACAAATTTTATTTTAAATAAAAAATTAAATTAAAAAAAAAATCAATTGCCCGGCCTTACCGCCCCACCACCAACCCCGTTTTTTTTTTTTTATTTAAAATAAAATTTGTTTTGTATTTGTTTTTTATCTTTTTAATTTTTAATTTTTAAACTATATATATATATATATATATATATTTTTATTTTAATTTGATTTTTTAAATTTTTTTTTTAATTTCAAAATATTTAAAATTATTTTTTTATTCATTAATTTTAATTTTAAATTCAATTTATTTATTTGTTTTTTATATTTAATATTATAGATTAAAATCTATAAATTCTTTCATAAAAAAAAAAAAAAACACTAAATTTATGTATATTTGTTTTTTAATTATTTTCACATGGTTTTTTTCATTTTTTTTGTTTTTTAATGATAGTTTTTTTTATTTTAATTTTCTTTTTCAATTTTAATTTTATAATTTTAATTATTTTTAATTTTTTTTAAATATATATATATATATATATATATATGGTTTTTTTAACAAGTTAGAAAAATGTTTTTGATGGTTTTTTTTTTTTGGTCAATTTTTGTTTTTTTTCTTTAAATTATGTGTTTTTTTTCAAATTTTGTCATTTCCTTTGATATAATTTTCAAATATTTTTGTTTTTTTTTTTAATTTTTGTTTAAATTTTTTAATTTTTACGAGCTATTTTTGTTTTTTTTTTTACATTTTTATTGGTTTTTTTTATTGTTTTTATATATATATATTTTTATCTAAGTTTTGTGTTTTATTACGAACATGAAAATCACCACTCTTAAAAAAAAAGGTTGATGCAACATCAATACGTTTCAAAATTAGCATGAAAATCACCGCTCTAAAAAAAAAGAAGTTGATGCTGCATCAATACATTTCAAAATTAGCATGAAAATCCCTAACATTTTAAAACAAATATTCATACTTCATAAATAAAAATATTAGAGTGTCAAAAATGTGCACAAAAAAAAAAAATGGTGATTCTGCATCACCACTTTTCAAAATCGGGTGCTTTTTATGCTACGAAGTAGGTAAAATTGCGGTTGCCTATTTCATCGGTAACATTGTTTAGTGAGCATAATTGTGCAATTACGCCTCGTTGTTCTTTCTTTAGAAGCTTTGTCATGATATTAGAGCTTATTATCTTTCCCGGATTCCCTGCAATACCCCGTAATTCGACTTCCTTTCCTTCTGAAAAAAATTTCAAGAAAAGTTCTTGAAAATTAAAAGCTACCGTCCCCAAAGATTGTAACCATTGTACTCCTAGTACAACATCAGCACCTCCCATAGGAATGGAAAGCATTGGACTAGTCAATACATATTCCCCATGGTTAGCTTGATATTATGGCATTTCCCAGAGCAATTTATAGTTCCTCCATTTGCAACCATCACTTGACATTCTGGTGCTGGGTATAGGAAACAATTTAAATCCTTGGCTACCTTACAATGAATAAAATTATGGGTGCTACCTGAATCAATCAACACTATTACCTTTTTCTTCTTGATATGTCCTTCTATCTTGAGAGTTTGAGGAGTGGTAATTCCTGCTAGTGCATTACACGATATGGTCGGATTCATTTCTTCCCCTTCTATGGATGGTTCCTGGTGTATATCCTTTTCTTGTTCATTTTCTTCTTCCTCTTCACAATCTATGTAAAATAATTTCTTCTCAGCACACTTATGACCTTTAGTGTATTTGCTATCACAACTGTAGCAAAGCCCTTTTGCTCTTTTTTCTTTCAATTTTTGTGGTGTCAACCTTGTAGGTTGTGGAAATCTAGGCGTAGCAACACTTCCTTCTTTATAGAATTGAGTGGTAGGCTTCCTTGTCGCCATAATTTTACATTCAAATTTTCTTGCCAACTTGAATGCCTTCTCCAATGAATCAGGTTCCAAAACGCGAACTTCATGTTGGATGTTATCCTTTAAAGTGCCTATGAAGAGATCAATCTTGTGTTCCTATGGAATATTAGTTACCCTTATATTCAATTTTTGGAAGTCCTCAATGTGCTCCCCCACTAAACCCTTTTGTTTGAGATTTATCAATTGGCTAAAGAAGGTGTTGCTCTTTGTATCCTCATAATGTGCTATCATTTCCTCCGTAAAAATTGACCAAGTTACAATTTTTTTACGGGAGCAAAGCCATTGATACCATACAAATGTATTTTGTTCTAAATGTAAAGTTGCAATGCGTACCTTTTGTGTGTTTTGCACGTTATGGAGATCAAAATATTGCTCCATCTGTAGTATCCATGTTACAGGATCCTTTCCATCAAACTTCCTCATATCCATTTTTGGAATATGGTGGTTCTTCCCACCAAAATTAGAGTTTATGAAGTCATGATTAACATTTATTTTGTTCTCATCATGAGTTTCCTCTACTATCTTTTCACCATTAGGAAACATTTCTTGTATCAACTTTGTCAAACCTTCCATGTCTGCTTTTTAGATCATTCTTCATGTTTTCCATCTTAGCTTCCATGTTATCCATCTTAGATTCCATGCCGGCTTCCATGCCAATTCATCTTAGCTTCCCGCCTTTCTTCAAAACTTCCATTTCATTTTTTGTTGCTCTTTGTCTTTGCGAGAATTTGGTGCACTTGCTCTTTAATTTTGATAGATCATGTTGCAATTCTTCATCTTAGTGAGTCATAGTAGAGACATACGAGACTTAATAGATTGTCGAGGTTATTTTTACGACACATATTTTAGAACTTAATCTTGATATATATTCTACAATAAGCCCTTAGAATCAATTCAAATTGTTTCTTCAAACAAGACTTATGCAATTCGGAAAAAAAATACACACCTTTTTCTTGCTTTTGAGGAGCTCGATATTGAAATTGGATTATCTCTGTGATTGTAGAACTTAAATATTTGAATTTTGAGTAACGACGTAGCCTACGAATTCTCTTTTGAATGCCATAGGTCTGACTTGATTTGGATTCTCCAAGACAAAGTTTTGTCCAATCTCCCACAATGACCTAATTATGGACTGGTTCAGTAGAGAAAACTTGTATGACTTTCCATGTGTCACTGTTTCATCCTTCGCCTCTGAAATTGATAGCCAAGAAACTAAAGTTTGTGTGCCTATGACCACTTTTTACGGCACTCCAATCTGATGCTCAAAGAGAGAGTTATTATAAATTTCCACGATCACCTCTTTGAGATGAAATTCGGGGAACTAAAAAAGCACACATTCCACAAATCATATCTGCGAAAATATGTTGGTAAGATTTGAAATTTTTTACGAGTTTCCTCGAGTTCCGGTTTCGCACCTAAGTTGGATTACGAACCGTGAAAAAAAATTTATAGTGAAAATGCCACGATGACCTGTTTGGAGCAGCGAAACCCTAGAATCCCAAGCTCTGATACCAAATGTTGTGTAACCAGCTCCAAAAATAGAAGAAAAGAGATATCAAAGCCTTAGAAATAAGCCACTTCGAGGGGGAAACCTCCAATACTTTACATGAATGAAAAAATCTTGGATGATTCAAATTACAGAACCTCCTTTCTATATATAGGAGTCCATAGGGGCCAGAATGTAATCTAGTGGGGCCACAATGTAATCCTAGCCGACCTAACAATAATAATTTAAGGGCACAATAATAACAATATGGGGGTTACAAGGGTACAATAATAACAATAAGGGGGTTACACTAATAAAAATAAGGGACTATACTAGTAATATAGGGACCTAACATACAAATTGAGAGATCTATGGTTCTTGACGCCTGCTACAAGATTTTTTATTCCCCAAATGGAGCAAGATGTTATCACATATAAATTTTTTGTTAAAAATTATTTATATGGGAAAATTTTGTTTGGTGTTTAAGGTTGCAGTTTCTCTTAGGATTTTATACAGGATTATTATTATTATTATTATTATTATGGTTTTAAAATCTCCAATTATCTCCCACCTCCATGTCTCCTTCCGCCTACATGTTATATGTTCGTTTCATGGTGACTTAAAACTATGTTTTTTCCCAATACAACACAGTAATTTAAAACATGGTTTAAAAAAAAATAAGAATTAATTTTCAAAAACTAAAATATCTTCTTGTTGATAACATCCTCATATACAGAAACCTCTCTCATTTTTATAAAATCTGTTATTTTTTGGGAGATTTGGACGAATCTTTGCAAACATATTTTCCTGAATTTTCCATTTTTTAGTCAATGTTTTCAAAACCGGTTCCCACGCAGGTAGAAATTAATTTTCAAAAAACAAAAGAGGATTTTGTTTATAACATCCTTATTTACAAAAACCTCTCTCCATATTTACACAAACATTATGGTTTGGGAAATTTGAAAGAATCTTTGAATGCACATTTTCCATAAATATCTCATTTAGCCATATTGTTTCTGAAAGGATTGTTGTTAGTTAGAGACAAACCTTCAGAAACTGAAGGAGGTTTGAGTTATTATGATGCCAAAGTACAATAATATACTTCATATTTTACATAGGTATTACAGAATTAGAGATACATTCACTTCTTCACATACTATGTTTCTGACTGTGCAAAGTCTTGTTTTAGACATTGTTTTGCAGAGAATATTGTGAAAAATGGAAGCATAATTATGGGAAAATGAGAGAGGTTTATCTCAAAATCATCTTAATATACAATAAAATCATTCAAATTTTACACAAATATCTCATATTGAGATATTAAAAGGGACAACAGAACCGCAATTTTCATAATTTCAGGAGGAAAAAGCTCAAAGACAGTTTGTGACTTGGAGGTCACCTCATCAAAGAATAGTTGCTATCAAATGTGAATTTCTCTTCTTTGTCACCATAAATCCACAAAGATATTCCCAAGTAGATTCATTAGTTTTTAATGTCTTATATTTCAGTTCTATTTGTGTAAGATAGTTGTAATATATTTGGTGAAAAATTTGTATAAATACTTCATCATTTGAAGTAATAGATGTTGGCATTTGTAATGATAAAGGCTACCATTCATTGTAAATTTTTTCACTGGTTTCAAGTGATCTAGATATATTATGAAGAGAAAAAACAGACATTTGGTGTGATCCTAGAGAAATCCTCCAAATCCTTCATCCCATGGGTTACCTTTAGATGCTACACCAAGTTGAGCTTATGAAAGTCAAATGGAGGGGGTGACCAAGAATCTGGGGAGGAAGGAATAAGGGAGGGGGAGTGTGAGGGAAGAGAATATGGGGGGGAAATATTAAATTTGGAAAGGATGGGAAGGTATTCAAGAGATGAGGAATAGTTTGATGCGGACGTATAGGAAGGAAAAATAGTTTCTCTAATAGATAGAAGGATAAGGGACCAAACAAATTCCTTTGAGAAGGAAAACATTCTAAATATTTTGTAATTTCTTTATTTCTAGATTAGTCAAAGAAAAAATCATGGAAGAAGAACCACAAGCCTAATTAAAAATGAATGTAAGACACCTCCTTCAGAATACCTTGAAAATTCCACGAAATATTTGAGTTTATTATGTATTAGTTATAGTAGCATTTTTTCAAACAATTGGTGGACAATGTGTTGTAGGTGTACTTTTCTTGCTTCAGATTCAAATAAACACTAGGTACCAGAATATATTCTTGTGGAAACAACTTCAAATAAATAGTATGTTGTCCATATTATACTTACCAAGACATAAAACATTGATAACAATAGTGAAAACCATATAAACCTTATGATTTCATTGAATATAACTCAGAATAAGATAATAGATTTTCTGCAGTAGTATGTCTACCTTGCCCTATTGAACTTAAGCTTGATTATTTCTATATTTGAGCATCTTAAGCTCTTTTGACTCCATTGTCCAATGGCCTTCCCTTACTGTTCCAACAAAACCAATTCAAAAACCAAATTTTGGGCCCATTATACCCTAAAATTCCTAGCAAACAAAGTTAAATATCACAGAGAGAACCATCTCTAAGTTTAGGAGGGCTATATCCTAAAATCCAAAGTGGTTTTTTCTTCAGCCTAGAAATGACAAAGTTCTAACATAGTGGCGACCATACTCGGGAACGATGTTTCATGTTCCTCGGGAAATATTATCATGTTCCAGCTCTGATTACTGATGGTGGACAGTGATTAGACATGAGAAGGCCGAACCATTCTCATGGAGACTCCATTTTTAGACAACTGAGAGTTCAGAACATTCATGGCGACTCCACTATAAGAAGAATTCAAAGCTTAATGACAAATCGAGTGGCCTACTCCATCATAATGACAGGGTTTGTAAAATATCCTATTTATATTAATGGTTTTAAATAATATTGGGATATGTTTGAGGATTATTAGATTGATGAAGCTTTTCCAAATTTTTTTTCTGCTTATTTAAAGTCATGCAATTGTAGCTCTAAAGCTAAGATCAATTTTTTAGATGAATTTTCTAACAAACTTGAGAAGGATATTGAGGTCTTAGAGGCTCAAATTAAGTCCTACAATATTCACTATAGAAATATGCATTTTGGAAAACTTTTCGTATCAAAACAAGAGGACACAATGATGCCCTATGATTTTATGATTAAGGAGTGTTATGCTTTTGAGGATGATTTTGGCGATTTATGGTTGGGAAAATGGTATGATAATGAGACCACACATGAACTGTCCAACCATAATGATAAAAATGCAGAAATCCATTAGGGTCATAAAAAAAATGTATTTTCTATGATCTCATAGCTGAAGACATGGAGGGTCTTTCTAGCTTGAGTTATCAACCATTATTTCCCTATGGAGATAAAATGCACCATGAATTGCCTCTTCCATTATATGTTCCATTTTTAATTTTTCTAAAGCATGGTAAAAAATCCGTGATATTTTGAAACAACTCCCATAGAAACTTTGCTTGTATTAGATTTTTGTTATTTTATCAAGAATTCTTTCAGAAAATTAGTGTAGGATGAGTGTGAAATAAGCTGGCTAGCCAAGCATTTATTTTCAGCCTGCAGTTTCATTTTGGTTTGTAGTATGATTGTTTGTAGCATTGTACAGTTTGTAGTTGTAGTTGGGTTTTAGTTGAAGAACAAGTTGTAGTTTTTTAGTTTTTAAGGTTGGGAAAAGCCCAATGGATAAGCCATTGATCTGAAAATTTAAAGATATGTGGTTCTTGACACCTCCTAAAGGAGATTCCATCCCAGATGGAGCCAGATGTTATCACATATAAATTTTTGTTAAAAATTACTTATATGGGAAAAAAAATATTTGGTGTTTAAGGTTGCATTTTACCTTAATATTTTATACAATATTATTATCATTATGGTTGAAAATCTCCAATTATATCCTACCTCCATGTCTCCTTCCGCCTCCATGTTATATGTTCATTTCATGGTCAGTTAAAACTATGTTTTCTCCCTATACAACACAGTAATTTAAAACACAGTTTAAAAAGAATTGAGAGTGAATTTTCTAAAACCATTACGAAAACCTCTCTCAGTTTTATAAAAAAATGTATTGTTTGGGAGATTCAGATGAATCTTTGCATACATATTTTCCTGAATTTTCCAGTTTTTAGTTAGTGTTTTCAAAACCGGTTCCCGTGCCTATGGAAATCAATTTTCAAAAACTAAAAGAGGTTTTTGTTTCTAAAATCCTTATTTACAAAAACATATCTCCATTCTTAGACAGACATTATGGTTTGGAAAATTTGAAATAATGTTTGAAGGCGTAGTTTCCAAAAATGTCTCGTTTAGCCATATTTTTTCCGAACAAATTGTGGCCAATTAAAGATGAATATTGAGAAACCGAAGGAGTTTGTGTTCCTAATATGAAAAATTACAATAACCTACTTCATATTTTACACAGGTATTACAACATGAGAGATACATTCACATCTTCATAGACTATTTTTCTGACTATGCAAAGTCCCACTTTAAACATCTTTTTACAGAGAATATCGTGAACAACTCGAGAAGAATTTTGGTAAACTAAGAGAGGTTTATTTGAAAAACATATTCATCTACAATAAAATATTTCATGATGTACACAACTATATCGGATTGAGATACTAAAAGGGATAATGGAACCTTATTTAATCAGAATTTCAGGAGGAAAAAACTCAAAGGCAGTAATTGACTTGGAGGCCACCTCATCAAATAAGAGTTGCTATCAAATTAGAATTTCTCTTCTTTGTCACTAGAAATTCATAGAGATAGTTCCAAGTAGATTGATTAGTTTTGAATGTCCTATATTTCAGTTCTATTTTTTTACCACAGTTTTAATATATTTGGTGAAGAATTTGTATAAATACTTCATCATTTGAAGTAATGGATCTTGGGATTATTAATGAGAAAGTCTACCATTCATTGTAAATTTGTTCACTGAGTTCAAGTGACCGTTTTCCATAATAAAATATAGTTGTTTCATGATTCATGTGCCATATCTATGTGGTGAGGTGTTTCTCGTTGTCTATGTGTTTTTCTTTGTTTACATGCTTATGTGTTCTTAAATCTGAATTAATTTCCAAAAACTGTGATGAACATAATTTGTTGAAACATACACTTTGATTTTGGTTGTGGGTAATTTAAATGTTTTTCTCTCATATCAAGTTAAATAATTCTTAAGTTCTCTTTATCTTCAATTGAAACTATTGCTTTTCTTCTATTAAATTTCAGTTAAATCCAAAGGATCCAATAGTACGTCTACCTTGCCCTGTTGCACTTAAAATTCATTATTTCTACATTTGATCATATTAATCTCTTATGACTCCATTTCCCAATTTCCTTCCCTTGTTTTTCCAACCCAGCCAATTCAAAAACCAAAATTTGATCCCATTAACTAGCCTAAAATTTCCATAAAACAAAGCTAAATCTCACAGAGAGATCCCTCTCTAAATTCAGGAGAGCTATATGCTAAACTCCAAAGTAGTTTTGATGTTACCTCCATGGTTTTTTATTTAGCCTTGAAATTATGGAGGGCTAACATAACCCCCAATGATTTCATTGGCTTTAAAAATTAAAATGAAAAGTTCAGTAAACAAAGGAACCTAATGTATGCACTAGTGAGCCAGTATTAAGTAAAAAATCATTTCAATACTATTTATCGAGTATCTCATGTAGGTTACAATAAAGAACTCTACCCTTTACATAGCCATAATTCAACCTAATGAAATGTTCAGGTAAGTAGATCAACGTTCAATCATTTTCCCTCTAGTAACTTAGTTAATATAATGAGAAAGAATTGTCCCTCAATAAGAAAATGCTAGTCAATATTTACAACCCCCACTCAACCATCAATAAAAAGGAAACTTGGTCAGCAACATAGAGATTATTTGATCCATTTTAGGAAGTCAAAATTAACCATTTATGGTTGCAATATTTGACACTTGGAACTAGTATACTTGACACTCTTTTGAAGTTGAACTAAACTTTATTCTTTCATCAAAACTTGAATCTTTAGTGGTGAAAGATGTGATCCTTTATAATGGCAGAACTTGGCCCTTATGAGTGGGAAAAATGTGACCCTTCCAACAATGTTGAGCTTGGTCGTTTTCCACAAGAAATTTGACCTTGGATTTATGGCAGTGTTTGTCCCTTCAAGAGTGTAGTCTTAGCCTCTAAAAAATAGAGGGAATTCCCAACATTAGAGTTAAAATCAACTGATAACATGGTGGAATCACTTCCTTATGAAAGTATTATCTCCTCCTTGAAGCACAATGGCGAAATCTGAGTGATCCTTCTCTGCAAGCTACCTATGTGTATAGTCTCAACACCAAAAATAGAAAACCAAAATGTAGATTTAGAAAAACCCTAGAATCTTCTCTAAGAGATCTCCAAATTTATTTTTTCTCCAATGGGAAAATTCAATAATGAGGAGAGACTCATTCATGACTTTTTCCAGCATTTTACCCTTTTATTTTAATAAAGTCACTTTAATGGGTTTTCTCACTTTATGTTTTTAAAGTGGCTTTTCATTAGCCTAGAACCCTTGCCCCATTTTCACCACTTTATCTTTTCTAATCTTTTCTTCTAGGTGAAGTGTGTTCCCTTGATTAATTTTTCTCTCCTTAGCCGACATGAACCATATTAGGCTAGAAAATCACCATCCTTATGTCTCCTAAGAAGACAGGGACATTAAAATCCTCCCCACCCAACATTTCTTGTCCTCGAGAAACTTTAGATTTATATGTTGGAGTACTTGTTCCCCTTCCAATGTTGTAACTTCAACTAGAAAATATTTCCATTTCACCAAGAACTTCTTTATAGAATTGTTTCTCAGCTTCCACTCCCTTACCTCTATAATTTCCTCTAGAACTAGAATCAACTCCCCTTCTTTGTATAACATTGGAATCTTTGTAGAAGTTACTACATGTTTTCCTAGGGCCCTTTTAAGGCAAGAGACATGGAAAAAATTATGAATCTTACACCCCTCTAGAAGCTCTAGCTTATAGGCCACCTGCCCTACATGCCTCATAATATTGCAGGTCCCATAGAATATAGGTTTCAACTTATTTTCCCCCTTATTCTTGAGAGATGAATACCTATAGGGATGTAGAAAAATGTACATCTGGTCCCCAACCTCAAATATATTCTCAATACAATATGTATAGGGATACACTTTCTGTTGGTTTTGATCCATCTACAAATTATCTTTGAGAACCCACATGATTTTCTAGTTCTCTTGAACCCAATCATCAGTTAGAGAAGCTTTGTTATCCTAAAATACTTAGTCCACAAATATTGGATCCTAATATTCATACAAGGCCTTGAAGGGTGTCATTCCAATAGACATGTGGTAAGCGGTCTTATAACAATTCTCTCCTAGGTCTAACCACTTTACCCATGCTTTTTGTTGGCTAGATACATGTCTTTTGAGATAACCCTCAAGATATTTTGTGACTATATCAATTTTCCGATCAGCCTTTGGGTGGTAGCTAGTACTAAGAATCAATTATTTCCTAACCAACATGAAAAAAATCCTACCAGAATCCTCCCATGAACCTACTATCTCTATCACTGACAATGGTATTTGGCATCCCATGCAATTTGAATACCTCTTTAAAAAAAAATTTGCCACTTTTGCTACTAAATATTTGGAAGGTATGGAAAAGAAGTGTGAAAACTTAATGAGCCTATCAACCACCACATAAATATAATCATTCCCTTGTATCGAGGGAAAACCCATGATGAAATCCATGGAAATTATTTCCCATTTTTTCTTAGAAGCGGTTGAAGCAACCTTGCTGGGTGAGTATGCTCTACTTTGTTTTGTTCATAGATGTTGCATTCTCTCACAAATATTAGCACATCCATCTTAAGGCCATTCCATTTGAACATATCCCTGAGTTTTTCATAGGAATTCAAGTATCCATGGTGCCCTTTTTGGGGTTGTTTGTATGCTTCTTTCATAACATCCTGCTTGAGTTAAGACTCTGGTGCCATGTAAATATGATATTTGTTATAAATCATTTCATCAATGAAACAATACATGTCATCTTGATTGATAACATCAATGATATCGTAAGAATTTTTTTTTTGGAGTACTCCAACACTAGGAGGGATCTCCTGTCAATTAAAATCTCCATGAGATAGAGGGTGGATGGCATTCTAGAAAGGGCATCTACTACCACAATTTTCTCTCCCTTCACATACTCCATCTCAAAGTCATATGAATGAAGCTTGTTTATCTATTTTTGCTACATTTTTCTCAAATCCTTATGCTCCATGAGGAATTGTAGGATTTTATGATTAATTTTCACTTTGAATATGCTCCCCACTAAGTACTACGTGAAATTGGCCAATGCATGCATAATGGGCAACATTCATTTATCATATATAGAATAATGCCACTCATAATCCTTGAGTTTGCAACTATTGAACATATGGGGTGGTGATTATACATGAAAAATTCTCCTATCCCTATCCCTGAAGCATCACAATCAAGCATGAAAGGATGAGTGAAATCTAGAAGTGCAAACATAGGGCATGAACTCATTACCTTCTTCATTATTTTGAGGGTTTCCATTACCTTAGTATCTCTTTGATATCCTTCTCGATTTCGAATTTATTTAACCTTTAAATGATGGTAGGGATTGGTTTTAATATCCTGCACCCCCTCTTCCAATTCCATCACATGCTCAAATCCCCTATCTTGAGGTATACCTCGATAAATGTCAGAATTTTTTTTTTGATGTTTGCAGACTAAATCCTAAATGTCATATGAATATTATCGAGGCTAATTCGACTATATTTTTCCAAAATGTATCGCTATACTTCCCATTTTGTTTCTCCATGCCTCAACAATACATCCATACTTTTACATGATACTATCTTGGGTGGGTACTAATGCATGACCCTGAAAACTAATTTTTTGTTGTCCTGATCAGTAAAATCCATCTCAATCCTCCTCTAATATGAAATATATGTCCTGATGGAGTAAATTCACTGAATATTGAGTACTAAATTGGTGTTTTGTATGTCCACAACAAAAAAATAATCCATCAAGGTGTAGTTCCCCATGATTATTTATATCTTGGGGACCTGTTGGCTTAAGGGGTCCTGACCCAGGTTCGGATTTAAGGTTTTCCAAAAAACCCCTATAATACTGGCCCTTTCGATAATGACATATTTTCGCAGGCCAAGGTCTCACCCAAAGTAGTATGGGTGGGTGATGGAACCAGGTTTCCCCACCTTGGGAGAAAGCGGGTAATTAAGCTAGTCCTATTGATATCTATCAGGTTCACACATAAAAAATATTATTACCAAGCCCTTAACAGTATAGACAACAGTAAACATAAACAAAGCTACTCTTATTAAGTAGATCTTAGTAACACCTTCGCATCCACATGCGCATCAGTAATTATAATCATAGAATAACACAATCGTAGCTAATTCATATAACACAGACACAATCATAGCTAATTTAGATAACGCAAAGGTAATTCAATAGTAAACATAGCTAGTTTAGGTAACATAGAGATACTTCAATAGATTCCGCATTCACTAACATCCAAAACCAAGTTACAAACCCAAGTCTCAGCCTGCGCACACATCTAGTGGGATACGCACACAACAGGACTAAGGATCTCTACGCACACAGCCAACAGGAGTCTTTACGCAATACTACCCAAAACATATCTCAATAGTTCATACTTACCATCAATATTACTTCTTATTCTTAGAATTAAACTATCTATCTATTTATATTATCATAGCCTATGCTATCCTATGGTCCACAAACCATGGTTTGCGGACTCTAGGTCTACCCTTTGACTCGTTACAATACATTGGGGGCTTTAATCTGCCCCAAAGCCCCTGCACTTAGACTAATTACTACAAAAAATATATATCAAAAATGCAGCTAGGGGACCCCGTTCCAACAAGCCCCCAACACAATCTTGTGACTCGTCCCGAGTCACAACAACCATGGGGTTTGCATCTTTTCCTGGAGCTGCTTGATTGTATTGAACAGAGGGGGCAAAACTCCTTCACTCTACATGGTAGTGTTCTACACAATGTCCACCAAATTTTGCAAAGTTGGGCCTTCTGTGTTAGCGGTGACACTCTCCAAGGTCTAATTCAGGTGTTTGACCACAACACCCATGTCCTGAGATATCTTGAGGGCTTCATCAGCCCATGGCTTGAGGTGGTCACTAAGAAGCGTCTTCTTGTGGTGAAGCCCTTCCAGGTCATCCCTGAGTGCATGGTTGGCTCACAGATGGGCCAAACGTTGGGCTGGGATCAAAGTGGGCATTATAGCCTCAATTTTCTCGAATTCTTCTTCTTTCTGGTGCAGTTATTGGGTAAAATTGTGCAGAAGAGGGTCATGCTGCACCATAGACCATAACTGCATATCTGTCTCAAGAAATTCGGTGCCCTGAGAAATTTGTGTTGTAATGGTGTTCCTGGCTTCTGTGACCAGTGCAACTCTCTGGGCGCATACCTTAGAAGGGGTTTCCAGCTACAACTTAGCTTGCAACATAGCAATTTTCTGCTCCATCTCGGCCTTAATGCTCTAGATCTCTGTCTGATAAGCTTTTAGAGCTGTGACAAGTCCCTCAATATTTTCCTGGGGGGTGGCAGATGCTGGAATGTCTTCGCTCACATCCACACAGAGTCTACTGATTATACACTCCAACATGGTCTATTGTGCAATGACAAGGATACATGCAGCTTGTGCCTAGGATGCCTCGGTAATATTTTCTACGATGGTCTACTCGGCTGTACTTAGCTGCTACTACACTCGTCAGTATTTGTGGTGTATTTCCTCAAAGAGGGATGTGTGGAGAGCCTGCAGCGGCTTGCCTTGAAGCCGGGCCAAGTCCAGATTTACTTCTACGCAGGCCTAGACTTGCGAACATAATCTAGGTGGAATCAGAGTGATTTTTGCACCTGGAAGGGGGTAGAGGCAGCTCTCGGTCATGGAGATCAACTTAGTGTTGGTCGCTTGAGGTAGCCTCGCTTGAACCATGCTCATTTGTAGGGTATCGGATTTGAGCTGAAGATCTTGGAGCTGAGACTGTAATGCAGTGACTGTAGCCTATGGCTGCTGTTCCAGGAAAATCCACCTATCCTTCGAAGAGAGGGTGACCGCATCTGCAATTTGTTCCAAATCTTCCTCGGTTAAAGTAACCTCAATCTCCCTACCGGGCCTCGTAGCCTATCATTTTGTTTCGGCCCATGAGAGGTTCACTTGTCCATTTTTTGCCCCTCAGGGAACCAACGCCCAAGCCATCTAGGCCCTTAGTCTCCATGTCTCACTAAAACTCCTACTCCAAGCCCTATGCTACATCCTCCGTCCTGGTGGAGCCTTATGAGCCACAATATTTTTAGTTCTTGGTAGTATCAGGTGGGGCAGTGGTATTGGGAACTGTGCTTTTACCAGCAGTGTTGGTCATTACAGGGCCATCCGATTTGAATCCCAATTTCTAGTGCAGCAGCCAAGTGGTGATGAGCCAATCGATTTCCTCATCAGAAACCATGTAAGGAAGCGAAATCCATGCTAGATCCTTATGGCCCCGAATCTGCACGTTATGCATTGTAACCTGGAATGTTGTGATGTGCCTATACTTTTCATAGACATTCGGTGATAGGCATGGATGAGAGTGAATTTTTTCTACAAGCACACCATCAAACAGTACGCAAAATACTTTATTTTCCTCAATACGCTTCGCATCCTTTGAATCCCACAAGCTTGCGTAGCGCACCCCTTCGCACATGCTTGGCTTGATATCAGGGATGACCAATCCTTCAGGGGCTTCCCATGCGACTAATGCAATTAGGAGTAGCAACCAAGAGTAACAGAACACCCTCTTATGGTCCTAAGCCTTGTGCACGTTTTCCAGAAACTCGATACAGAGGAACTGTGACCAGTTAAAGCAGACCCCCTTTTCGCAACAGCCAACAAGCTAAATTACATAGGAGGGGACAGTCGTAGCCTGGTACTTGCGCATATTTTTACAAGCTAGCAGCAAGGTACCAATACGCACTCACAAGTTGGAAATAGTGTTGATGAGGAACCCTATTGTGTTTCACTCAACATGGTAGTCTTCTCGCACCTTGTCGGTGATATGTTGCTTATACTTCTTGCCGATGCGCTCCATGGGATTCAGCCCCTCCATGGGGAGGCCAGTAATGTGGTGAGTTAGAGCGACATTGGTGGGAATGCGGTCCTAGATCCAATATCTGCCATCATGGATCAAGACTAGTAGTTGTTGCACAACTAAGTCAATGATATTGTATCGGCCAAAGTGAGGTATCTGCAACAAGTTTAGTAATATTGAACCTTCTAACCCATGCGCCCATGGCATTGGTACTACCTTTAGCACATTGTCCTCTAGTACTCTTTTGAGATATAGCTCAGGTGCCAATTCAGGGAAGGCCTCCAGGTTGGTAAGGTCGTTATCGTTGAACTTAACTAAGGGGAGTCTGCCAAATGCTTATCCAATTATGGGGACTTCATCTGGAATCAGCGGTATTTGAAAATAGGATCGTACAACATCGATATTGCTGGGCGTGCGCACCGAGGGTCTTCTAGGCTGAACATAGGGCGGTAGCCAAGTTAGCAGAGAAACGAGGAGAGCTTCTTCCTGAACAGACAAAGGTCGCTTTGCTGAGTTAGGCGAGCATGCCCTAGGAAATTTTCGAGGGGATTTCACGTTCCGAGGGATGTGTGTGGCTTCACCCCAACCCATTTTGTAGTCCTCCCATGCCCCTGCTCTTGGCCTTTCCCCTTACTCTTCTTTTTCTCCACCTGCTTCCCTTGGGTCGGTGTGGACATGACCTCTTTGACTTCAGAGGTTACCTAAAATACTTCATCGGATGCTCTCTCTGTAGAGGCCATGGTCTGCGATGACTCAACGAGATTAGTCATAGTCATTCTTGCTCGGAAGACGAACTTGGGGTTGCTGCTATTAGAGGGGTTAGCATTCTCAGACATGAATAGAACACAGTAGTGACTGAAATTTTCAAGGCTCAATACTTTCAGGATGGATGGAACCCAATTCTGATCTGCCCTCCTCCATTTATAGCTTGGGGTAATGAACAATGGTCAGATGAAACTTAGCTAAAACTTACCATCAAGGAAACAGTAAAAAATCCTCGGAAATCGTCCCATTAATTTCCTACTGCGTGCTCCTTCCAACAGTAAAATTGGCTTTTTACCCAGTTTTGCTATTCCAATGGCTAGTTTTTGGAGCTGCATATTATCCTTACGTGCCCAGCGCACCTTTCTGTGTTGTGGTTTACCCTTGTGTGTATAATGGGTCTGCCTGCATTTTTACCCTTGCCTGCACGTATCCATCCTAATGCAACTACTCCAGCCATATATTCGTTTGGTATGTGCCGAGTTGGCCTAGTATGGTTTGAGACGGCATCCATTAACGTATCCTGGCAAGGGTTCCCTGCACAACATAGCCAATTTCACCGCACCGCCATTTGTAATTTCTGTTAGGATATAAGGTCCCAACCAATGTTGGTGGAATTTCCCTAGGTGGCATGAAAACTGGCTGTCATTTAATAATACTAGCTCATCTTCTTTAAACGACTTTTGTCGGATATGCCTATTGTGCCAGGCTTTTTCCCAGGTCTTCTGAACTTTCTCATGAAAGTTAGAAATGAACCAATCTTCCCCCAAGGTGACTAGCTACACTAAGCATTCCTCCATGATATCAAGCTTTGCAAAATTTGTTAAGGCCGCGATGCGTAGGCTAGGAATGATATACTTCATGGGCATAATAGCCTCCTTCCCATAAACCATCTGAAATGGTGTTTTCCTAGTCAATTTCTTGCACGTGGTCTGATAGGCCCAAAGGACTGATGACATGCGCACGTCCCAATCGCTTTGATCAACATTACAGACCTTGGTAAGTGTTTGTTCCAGAATTTTATTAAAGGCTTCTACCATTCCATTTTCCTGTAGGTGATATGGGGTACATTTTGCATGGTGGATTCAAAACTCCTCAGTCAAAGCTTCAATTGTGTCATTGATGAAATGCATACCTCTATCTCTCATCAAGGTCTTCAGACAACTAAAACTAGTTAAAATATGCTAAAAAATAAAGTGTGCAGTGGTATCTACAATGCAATCCTTCACATCTTGCGCTTCCGCCCATCTGGTTACATAACCAGTCACAGTGAGGATGTATCGGGCATTTGTCTTCTTACCTGGTGGGTTGATGGGCCCAATTAATTCTATTTCCCATTTATCGAACGCTTGCAGGGTCATTTGTGGCTGTAAGGGAATTTCATCCCTGCGTGATGGTATTCCTGTCTGTTGGCATGTGTCGCAGGCTTTGCAATAGTCATGAGAGTCGTTATGCAGTGTGGGCCACAACAACCTAACTCTTCAGAAATTCTACGTCGTCACTTTTCTTGTGTAGTGACCTCCTGCTATGCCTCTGTGGGCTTCTACTAAAATGGCTTGTCTTTCATGCTCCAATACATATGTTCGCAGTACCTCATCAGCTCCCAGCTTATACAAGTGTCTCGCAATGATGTTAAAGTTAGCTGCGTGGTTTACCAGCTATTTTTTTTATTGTATTGAATATTTTGCATGTGCCATCCTCGTAGTTAAGAATTTAATAATATTGGAAAAGTGCTCATCAACCACCTTAATAGAAAGCAGTTGTGCATCGGGCAATCCTTCCTCTAGGTTGGTTGGTTCTTCACCACTCTCGATTCGGGACAAGTGTTCTGGTCCAGCATTTAATTTCCCTGGCTTCACAATTATCTCAAAGTCATATTCTTGAAATAGTAGTAACCATCGGCAAATCTCCCCCCCCCCCAACATAGGCTTATTGATGAGGTAATTCAAAGCTGAGTGATCCGTGAACATCTTGAAGTGCCCACCTAGCAGATAATGTTGATATTTCGGTAGGGCATACACCATTTCCAGCCCCTCACGTTCATTAGTGGAGTAGCTACACTCTGCGTTAGAGAATTTTCTACTAGAAAACACAACTGCGTGGTCAATGTCCCCCTCCCCGGGCTGCGCAAGGACAACTCTAAGGGTGATCCCTGTAGCATCCATGTGGACATGGAAAACCTTATTCTAGTTCACAAATATGAGGATCTTGAGTAGCTCAAAACTCTTTTGACACTCCGTGTCCCAAAAAAACGATACGTCCTTCTTTAGCATCTTTTCCATGGGTGTTGTTATCAGTGTGTACCCTTGAATAAACTACCTATAGTACCCTGTGTGCCCGAGGATGGGGCGCATCTATTTCTTAGTTGTGGGGACTGCTAAATTGATGATAACTGCAACTTTGGCGAGGTCAACCATCAATCCCTGCCGACAGACTATGTGGCCTAATAAGATCCCGAAAGGTACACAAAATATGCACTTCTTAATATTTAGGGAAATATGGTGCTTTCTATAGGCATCTAACATCATACGCAGGTTCGAGAGATGCTTCTTTACCAATCCAAATACTGTCCAATCGTTAAAGTATACTTCCAGGAATTTTTGAATGAACTCTTTGAATATTGCGACTGCTACTTGCGAAAATATGGCAGGGGCATTTCTAAGCCCAAATGGCATGACGGTGTACTAGAAGGATTTCCATTCGGTGGAAAAATTAGTTTTTTGTGATCTTCAGGTGTGATCCTGATCTGATGGTAGCCCGAAAACCCATCAGTTAACGAGAATGCTTACTACCCTCCCACACTGTCGAGGATTTCATCAGAGAATGGTGTAGGGAAGGGGTAATGTATGCAAGCATCGTTCAACTTACACAGGTCGACACAGATTCAGATTTCTCCTTTAATATTTCTCTCTTGGACCACCATAGGGATTACCTAATATTACTAATCTATTGGTTCGATGATACTTACGACCAACATTTTGTCAATTTTTTCTCTGACTTTATGCTTATATTTGGGGTTCAATCGGTAAGGTCGCTGCTTGATAGGGCACGCATCTAGTTTTAAAGTAATTCACATGACCCCTAGGTCCCCTGTGATACCTTTGAGTTCTGAACATTTCATGGCAAATATATATTGGTACTCCGTGAGAAGTTTCGCAACTTTCCCAATGGTATCATCATCCCAGTAATCCCCAATTATAGCCAGCTTAGGTTGTTCTTTTGTTCCAATGTTGACTTCCCTTAGCTTAAGAGGCTTGGTCACATTGACGGCTTGCAGTGGGGGTCTAGTAAATGCTCGTTCACCCTCAGGTCCTTGGATAGTGATATTTCACGGGTCTTCGTCACATTCCTCCATTGATGGATTGTGACAGTTAGTAATATCTTGCATCTGCGTATACCAAGCTGGTTCCCCATACTCCACACGAGGGTGTGATTCATCAAATACTAGAGCATCTATGTCTTGCAGGGCTTTGTCTAATTCCTCAATTCCTCCTATCAATCTGAACTTCCCCACAAAATCGTCCCTCATGGTATCTCAGTGGCGGGTACACTGTTGTAGCTCTGTATCCAAATACCATGCAGTGCGGATTGGTCCCAAGGTATGAATAAATAGGTGGACCTATTTGTCCCAGGTCATGTCGCACCACACCTCCATCCATGCGGAAAATTTCTTGCATGGGTCTCTGCGGCCGAGGAAAATATCCATGGGTAGGTGAACCGGGGGTTCAAACCATAGGATCATCATCCTACACCATTCCTCCCAATCCTAAAAAGTCCCATGAGTTTCCCACCACCACGCAGGGGTCGCACGCATGGCTAGGTTAAGTGCCCACATCCTCTGTTCCCTTGGGACTTCTGCTTCGAATGCTCTAAGAAAATCCCTAATACTACCAGAATCATAAAAGTAAGGCATCTCTCTTACCTCTGAGGAGATACACCAAAATTTTTTTGTGATCCTAAGACATCATAGTGCAGATACGTCATGCAACCGGTTCTGCCAATTTTTGATCTCCCCATTGGAGTTAGAGAGGCATTCACTGTCTTTCTCCTAGAAAAGCACCACATCAGTCATAGGGTTAATCCAATCCTTGTCCCTGGTGGTTATTTTATAGATATGATCCATGTCATCTCCTTCGTGCATGGTTTTGTATACTGCTCTCCCTCTACTGGGTCTAGAGGGACTATTACTCTCGCACCCTCATTATCAAAAACCATGTTCCTTTTCTTCATGTTGATAATGCCTCCCATGTCTATAGCCCATTACAGTCCTAGGAGTGCAAGATAAGGGTCTGCATCCTCTACAATTTGAATTACCTCAAAATCCATGTATACCTTAACTCCTGCAATATCTACCATAATCTTTGATAGTCTCCCCAACGGTATGATCTTCTGTTGATTAGCCATGTGCAACTGTATGGTAGACCATTCTAGCTTAGGTTCTCCCATCCTCTCCCAACTCTATTTGGGTAGGAAATTCGCATCGGATCCCAAATCCAGGATGAGCTAATCCATTTCATAATCGCTAATCTGCGCAATTAGCCACATTTCTCGACTAGTGCGTTTCTTATACCTATAAAGTTTGTGGACATCTTTAACTTTCGTTGAAGGGTCAGTCATTTTTTCATAGCTATCTATCAATGCTTGAATATTTTATACTAGATTTTTGTTGCGAAGCAACTTCATACATTCATGTAGGAATGGTTTAAATTCTTCATCTATTTTTAGGTTTTTGGAGCCTTGGAGGTAGATGCCTCGTTTTTGGTAAAGTCTCTGCGAGCTTCTAGGAAGGTTTCTTTCTCCTTTTGCAGGTCCAAGATTTCCTTTTTGATAAAGTATTTTCGGATAAGGGGTTCAGCTGCAGCTGCTCAACACGTGGTTCTGCCTTAATCCTTTGTACATTCCGCGTTGGTGTCTATTTTTTTTCCTGCATATTTTCTATCAGTACCGGACAATCTTCGATCACATGATCCAATTGTCTACAATATCTGCAATATTGTCATGCAGGGTTCGAAAATTCCCTTGCGAAGTGCCCTACTTCTCCATAATTATAGTAGATCAATTGCCTTCTTCCCCTACCCGCACTTCCGCCTCTTCCCCCCCGATCTCTCATAGGGGAGCCTCCTCACCTCGAGGGGGATAGTGGTGATGAAGGGTCAACCTGTACCATGTACAGGTTTCCTATGTCTATCATTAGGTCATATGTCCGCCAATTGTGTTTATTATGTCCCATAGATTAACATAATTGGCACCATTGTTGCTTCAACTCTAGAACATAGACACCAAGATGGGGGCAGTGGCTGGTATTGTATAGTCTGGCTACTTGGCAGTCGACGCACCATATCATGGGGTTGGTTGGTCCTGCAGCCTCTTTAGGGTGCAATGGGTTGGCCCCCTCAACCTGCTTGTAGTCTACCAGTAGAGGGCATTGATCCTTGGTGTGGCCTGACACCCTGCATCTTATGCACCAAATGTCTGGACTAGCTTATTTTCCTTGCTCCTTTGGAAAATTATGTATCTCAAAGTGCATTGCTTCCAGCTTTCCCTAGATTTTTTGTACCCAAAACTAGGCATCGTCTCTTGGTGCAGCTTCTAGCTTCATGGCAATTGCCAAGGATTTCTCTTGTTTATCAATCGCTTGCTGACCCATAGGTCCATATAGGTGAAGTAATAGCATGGAAATGAACCATTCCTTGTGCTATCTATCCCCATACTTAAATTCCCCATCTTTTATAACCTTCATTAGCCGCTGATAAGCCTCCCATATAGACTAAGTGGGTTCCTATTTAAAGTATTTGAAGTCAACCACCATTTGAGCATAGGACTTAGGCTTCCGAAACTATTGTTTTAAAGTGTCCTTAATTTCTTGTATTGATGGATCCGCATGTTGGCCCACGTACCCAATGAACCAGGCCAAGGCCCTTCCTTCAAAGGCTAGGGATAGTTGTGCCCTTTTTACAACATCACTAGTAATATTCTGCGTAGTCCATACTGATTCTGCTATGAACCAAAATCGGTCCATGTCTTCATCCCCCACACCCTTGAAGGTGGGAAGCTTCATGTGTGTGGCCATATCTTCTTTCAGTAGTGGCAGAGGAGTAGGGGATTTCTTTCCCTTACGTTGATTCGACGATGGTGTAGCCGGGGGACTAGTTCCTACATGAGCAGATGGCTCTCTTAAGGGGTTGTAGATCGATCTATCCCCCTCTCGGTTAACTTTGTAGTACTCTCACCCTGATCAGAGGTCATTCATTCAGTGTGGCTGTGCAAAATGCCTTTTTCACATAGTAATATTTTAATCAGTAGCGGCAATGTTTGCAAGAACTTACCTTTGAATCCTTTGAAGAACCTACGCTCCACTTCAGAGTAGGATACAAACTAATCAGCTACAAATTTTGTTACAAATCCTCCTAGCAAAATATCCACCTAGTGATCTACAGTCTGGGTGATTATGTTGTCAGCCTTCTCCAATTGTTGAAACAATTCCAGAGTCCACTGCATAACCTAATCATCCTTCCAACATGTCTAGAATTCTACTAGCCTTGCTATCCACTCCTGTAGCTCGTGCGCGAAAGTTACAAAGAAAATTTCATATACTTCTATGAAAATATATTTTTTCTTCCACTTTTCAACCGTCATCTTTGTGTTGTGATTCTCTTTTATGGAAAATTCTTGAATCAGTTTTTTGAACCATTCTTCGAGCTCCAATTTCTCAGGTCACCAATGGCCTCGTTTCATTACCTGATCTCTCTCTCAAAATGCTCTCGGTCCTGACAATGGAACCATTTGTTGGCTTAAGGGGTCCTGACCTAGGTTCAGATTTAAGGTTTTGCCAACAGACCCCTATACTATTTTCCCTTTCGGAAATGACCTACTTTGGCAGGCCAAGGTCTCACCCGAAGTAGTATGGGTGGGTGTTGGAATCAGGTTTCCGCACCATGGAAGAAAGTGTTAATTAAGCTAGTCCTATTGATATCTATCAAGTTCGCACAGAAGCAATCTTATTACCGAGCCCTTAACAATATAGAAAACATGTAAACATAAACAAAGATACTATTATTAAGCAGATCTTAGCAACACCTTCTCATCCACGTGTGCGTCGATAATTATCATCACAGAATAACACAATCGCAGCTAATTCATATAACACAGACACAATCGCAACTAATTCAGATAATGTAGAGTTACTTCAATAGTAAACGCAACTAGTGTAGGTAACATAGAGATACTTCAACATATTCTACATTCATTAACATCCAAAACCAAGATATAAACCCAAGTCTCAACCCACACACACAGCTAGCAGGGTTTGCACAAAGCAGGACTAAGGATCTTCGTGCACACAAACTACACAAGTCCTTACCCAATACTACCCAAAACATATCTCAATAGTTCGTACTTAGCATCAATCTTACTTCTTAGTCTTAGACTCAAACTATCTATCTATTTATATTATCATAGCCTGCGCTATCCCATGGTCTGCAAACCGTGGTTTGCGGACTCTAGGTCTACCCTTTGACCTGTTAAAATACATTGGAGGCTTTGACCTACCCCAAATCCCCTATGCTTAGAATAATTACTAAAAAAAATATATACTGAAAACACATCTAGGGGATCCCATTCCAACATGACCCATCTAATGCACTCCATTTTATAGCCACCTGGTATGACCATCGTGAATCCTTAAAACTCCTACATCATAATCTCTCTCTGATCCACCAAGGCTGCATCAATAACATTGTGGAATTCCCCACCATGATTCAACATAGTCACCTTCTGGCCAAACATGACCCCCATAACTCTAGGCACAGGATACCTTGGAAGTCTTGAAATAAAATCAATAATTTGTCCTTTAGCCCCAACTTGAGATGATTCCTCTCCTACAATCAGATATCCCTGCTATGACTCCTCATCCTCCTCATTACTATAATTATCTGAATATACCTCAATGTAGTGTGCTTTACCCTACTTGTGCTTTCCTGCACATATGTGTCATGTCGCCTAAGGCTCCTAAAAGTTGACCTAAAGTTTCTTCTTCCTCAACGCCTTCTAGGTATCATCATCTAGATTTTATTTCCCAATGTACTCCTTTTGAAATGGTATGGCTACTTAACCCTTTTGAGGTAAGGATGGTTTAGGAGGAAATATTCTCTTACGAACAACATCATTCATATCTATATCTCTATTAACCATGTCTCTTAGATTGGTGGGTTGATAAACCTTAACCTCAGCATGCAGAGGCTTAGATAGCCTCTCCAAAAATAACATGAATAGTCATGCCTTATTGATCTCTATGACCATAACTGCCAACCTATGAAACTTTGATATATATCCCTTTAGACTACTTGTCTGCTTCAACTATGCTAACTCTATGAAATGAATCTATGGACCCTTCGTTCCAAAGCACTATATGAGCCCTTAAGTAAACTTGAGATATGAGGTGATGAGGGCATGACCCATGGTTACTAACCCATAATACCACCACTCATGGGATTTCCCATCTAGATGTAATGTAGCCAACTTAATGGCTTCAACCCTGGTTATCTAATGTAGCTAAAAATAGGTGTCCAACTTTTAGACCCATGATCTCGCTAAACATTTTTATGGCCCATGAAAACAAAGAATAGACACTTTTACCAACGTCTTTTGGAGCTCATTGTTCTGCCTCATTTCCTTTTTCACACCTTTAAGATTTTTCTTTCTATTAAGGTTGAATAAATATATGAAGCTCATGAGGACATGTTTGATTCTTCCACAACAACATGGATGTGATGTTTGAGAATTGGCCAACAAGCTCTACATATTATTGTATCTTTTGAGCTTTTATCTATCTGATGTCTTGAAATTATTATTCCTCATTCGATTTCATGTATCCCTTGCCTTTATTTCCTTAAGCCATCTAATGGTCATATCCTAGTCTCCCTATTGCATGCAAAGAGATTCAAATGCTCATGGTATCAGATTCCAGTGACATTAATCCTCGGTCACACAACAACATATTTATCCATGTACATAACAATTCCACCAATCTCCCTTGCATTCCTTTGAAAAATTACCTCTTAGTTGTACTTTATGATTGATTATCTTTTATTGAAAATACTATACTATAACCCTCCAATATATCATTTAGCCATAAATTAGTTGCGCATAAGACTTATTTATTTACTTAATTTACTCTTTGGATCAATCCTAAATTCTAATTATATGGTACTACAATGCAATAGTTTTTAAAATTATTTGATAGCCTTGGAAAACATTCAACTAGAATAATAGTGAATTTATAAAATAAAATATCATGCAAGTCTATAAATACATACCTTTGCAACCAATTCTCAAGATTTTTTCGTTGATTTCTAGTTTTTTCTACCATAATTTCATGTTCCTTCATCTATACCCACTGTTATATCTCTTCTTTATTCAACCTCCACATCCCCTTCAATCACAAATCTTGGTACTGACAATGGAACAATTTGTTGTCATGCAAAGGGAAAACCCAGGTTTAGAGTGAAATAATCAACAAAACCCCTCAGACACAGTCCCTTTCAGCATCACCTATGAGTAAGTGAAGTCTCACCCAAGGCATCTTATGAGGGACTACAGGAACTTGGTAAATTATATAGTGATTGAGGAGACATGGATCCTATTATATTGATCTTATTCTCAAGATAAAAGGAAATTTGAATTATACCCTTAATTCGCCCAGTAATTCAATCATTAATAGATCATAAGATATATAATATAATATCCATGAAATAATTCACAATGATAAACAATGAGCTGAAACATATATTTTATTACTTCTAAAATTTCTCCAGTACATTCCAACTATCAAGGCACACCAGCCTAATCCATCGAGCTTATAGCACAAAATCCTTACAACACATCAACATAATTCAACAATATCCTAAATTTAATAAATTCTTCCCATTCCTATCTCCCTCTTACGTTGCGACTTTAACTATTTATAGATTTACATTAGAGAAAAAAGCCGAAAAACAATCCTACTTTTACTATTGTAGATCCCTATTATCATGGGAAAAACCCCTTAATATAATCTTAAGGACTTTCCCTATTTTCCACATTTTGAACATTGACCCCTAGCAAAATTTCTTGGGTTGTATGCTTCTGGCCAGTGCACCTCTACATAGATCCCAAAAATATTTCCTCAAAATGTTGCTCCAACACTCACCTCTAAATGATGGTGCAGAAAAACTGAATATTAGAGTCTTGTGTCTGAATGTATACTCATTGAACCTTCCCATCAAGTTGGAAAATGAAGCATATAAGTAGCTTCAAGAAGTGTTCATATTCATGTTTGGTTTAATAAGATTCACATAAATGTGTTATTATTTCCTGCAAGTGGTGAATTAAATCCCCACATTGATGCTATGTGTTTTTCTTCTTGTGTTAAAGTCGTATTTTATTCTCCCCGCACAAGAGTTTTGTGTGATTCTTCTCTACAAGAGTTGAAACCAACATCGAGTGACGTAACAAAAAGTGATGAACTTAAGACCTATTTATGCTTTCAGACCATCGAGAAAAATAATTTCTTAACATAAAGTGGTGAACCCAAAATGAAATGGCACAATGAAATGAAGTATACAAATTTCTATTATTATAATGAAAAAATCTGAAAGAAAGTGATAATTTTTTTTTTACAAATAAAATACAACTTCTCCCTCATTACATTCTAAATTCTTATTTCTTTACGCACTATAAAACATGAGCCAGATCCACTTGATAACATTTTCTCAAAATTATTCACGTCAAACCATTATTTTTCAAATATATCAATCATATTAAGTAGAGGATAAGGTTGAATAATTGTATTAAATCATAGGTGATGTAATATTCCTAATTATCTTCCAGCTAGTTGGAATATTAATTTTTGAGTTTGGTAAAAAGATAGGTGAATAAGTGGGTAGGGAAACCCATAAATCTCTTTAGTAGGAACAAAACCACTTCTCATGTGAATGTGGATCATTGTATCAGCTGAATAAAGCACCTTTAGGTGTGAACAGGGGCTAAAGCATGTGGACAGGGTCAAATTTGACCAAATCAACAACGTTGTTATGAAGGTAGTGGAGGATTAAAGGAGGACAGCATAGTCATAGAGGAGGAGTGTATGCATGAGAGTAGATTCTTTAATGAATGGGACACAAGGTGAGGAATATCACCAAGCATATAAGGAAGAGGATGGAAGACATATAAGGAATTCTAATTATTGATATTATATTGCTCTTATATGACTTCTTGCACACTTCAGCTTTTTAGCAGAGTTTGTTGTACTGTTTAGCACAAGGGTGTTCTGGAGCGGGAATCTTGCCCTCATCCTTGGGGGACTTCAAGTGCCCACTCAAGAGAGGTTTTTTGAGTTGAATTTACACTATCCGACATCAAGCCAAGCTTCAACCATTCTTCACAGCACAATCTCCTTCAGGATTGTGTTGTTTTGCAGGGTAGCAGTAGTGGAGGGTTGATAGACCCAATTTTTGAGCTTGTTCTATATCAAAGGGAGAATTCCCTCATAAGAGAGGATATTAAGGAAGTTCTTAGAGCTTTATTCCACCATATGGCACCAGGACAAGCAGCAACATTCACCCACAAGGTAGTCTCCTCTAGAAACTGCGTTATATTGCAGTGCAGTTGCAATGGGAGGTTAAGTACCCAAGTTCTTGACCTTGTTTTCCAGTGAGGGAATCAACCCTTCATCCAAAAAGGTTGTGAGGAGGGATATCAGCCATTATCACATCAGATCAGCCACCTCCCACTTTTGTTCCAGTTGCATAGCGTTATTTAGCCCTAGAGCCACATTTTTTATATTTTACATTTTGAGTATTTCCTGAAACCCTTCTCGGGTTGTCTTGGAATAGTGCTAGAAAGCCTAGATCTTTGATCCCGGAATTTCCTAAGCACCCTATCAGCAGATCCATGTGTTTAATTTTACAACAGAAGTAAGACCCAACAAAAAATGTGTTTTCCTAGCCTCTGACATTCTTGTATAGTATTTTTTCTTCATATTTTATGTATTGGGTCTCTAGAGGCTTATTTTGCCTAACTTGAGTGTCTTTTTCCTCAATATCTTGTATACATTTGCTACTATAATGTTCAATAGAATGGCTATATGATCTTCTCTCATATTTATGTGTTGACGTATCACTTCATTTTCCATTTTATTTTCTATATTCCTGTCTTTTCCATTTTGCAATATTAGAGTGGTACTAGAGCATGATCTCTAGCTTAGCTTGTGGGAAATACATCTTATGACACTGGAAGAAGAAGAAAGAATAATAAATCCCTAATGATAGAGGAAGTGATTTTTGCCTCATGTCATTTTAGATCCATGCAATATCTCTCCAAGGAGGTCGAACAAATGAGAAGGGAGAGGCAAAAGGAGACCTCAATAAGGTTTCAAGATGAGGAATGTCCAATCACTTCCTATCAGTAGTAGAAGAAACTAGTATTGCATAGAGCTCCAAAACAATCTACTATGTCCACTTTCTTTGAAGAGGAAGGTGCATGGCATGGAGATGGAGGAAACTTAGATCATGAGACTCTAAGTTATTTTCTTGCAGAGTAAAAATCTCAATCAAGGGATTTCAAGGAGAATCTAACTCTCCAATAGTTTATCCATATCAAAGAAGAGGAGAGACCCTGCAACAACAATAGAACAAAAGGACATAATATATTTCTATTGTCTACATTTGATGGTCATCCACAAGCATAGTAAGGGCTTCAAGGAATAAGTTAGATGCATTCTTCCTGCTACATCGAGTAGCAGTAAGAGAAGCTCTTGAGATTACAACACTGCACCTTGAGGGTGAAGAAAATGATTGGTGGTTCAGCCATTTGAAACATGAAAGAGTGACTGCTTATGAAGATTTTACTCAAAGGTTGATCAAGAAGTATGATAGAAGAAAATCGGAGGTAATTTCTATTGAGAAATTTCCCCACATTCATGAGAAAGCACATGAGGAGCCAAGGTAAGATGTCAGCATTGTCACTCTGGAAGAGGAGAAACTTCCACCACTACCAATTGTAAGAGTACTTGCATCAGGAGAAGGGACACTTGCACCTTTGCAAGATGGTTTTTCTCTCTTGACATTATGAGTCCCATGCATGATCCAGGAGATGCATGAGCAAGAGGAGACATATACTAGTGTTGGTTCAGCAGTAGAGGAGCAACCATCACAATCACCAATAGTTGGATGATTCATTACACCAGTAGGAGGAACCCTTGTAGCTATACAAGATGTCCCCAAGTATTAGCTTATTCAAGGTATGCAAACATTTCCACCCCATATTAGTTCAACACATCAGATAGAGATTTTTGGGAATGTGCCATAATGGAAATTGCATGACCAACGGTTAGAGCACATTGTTGGTTTGGAGCAGAAAACCATCACAACACAGAGGACCCTTGACTTGTTCAAGGAGGAGATGTATAGCCATCCTGGTGTCTCATTTTTTAGCTGCACACAACACTTTGGGTTGGAGTGTAGAGTTTTGGAGTATGGGATGGGCATAATCCTAATCAATCCAATGCAAAAGTATGTGTTCAACATTTTGTATGACCTTGAGATAACAGATGCACCATCAGGGAGATTAGTAGTGTTGTCACTGAGAAAAAATGATGAGTTGAGGGCCAAATATTAATGGAGAATTCCAATGACCATTCCACTTATGTACCATTGGATAAGTAGATGGTTGATGAGAAAAATACTATGATGGATAACATATTCCATTATTATGATAGATATTTCTTGATGAGCGCCTCACAACACAATGAGAAGCTTTTTCCTACAACATATATGGAACCTTATGGGTTATACCAGGTCATTGATGAGAGATCTTCTGTTAGGTCCCTATATTACTAGTATAGTCCCTTATTGTTGTTAGTGTAACCCCCTTATTGTTATTGGTGTACCCCTGTAACCCCCATATTATTATTATTATTGTGCCCTTCAATTATTATTTTTAGGTCAGCTAGGATTACATTGTGGCCCCACTAGCATTACATTCTGGCCCCATGGACTCGTATATTTAGAAAGGAGGCTTTGTCATTTCGATAATCCAAGAAATGTTCATTCATGTAATGTATTGGAGGTTGCCCCCTCGAAGTGGCTTATTTCTAAGAATTTGATATCTCTTTTCTTCTAATTTTGGAGCCGGTCTATGAACATTTGGTATCAAAGCTTTGGATTCTAGGGTTTTTATGTGCCAAACAGTACATCTTGGAATTTTCACTATAATTGTTTTTCTATGAAGGTGAAAAAGCTGAAATTTTTAGAGTGCGAAGGAAAAATCCTGAGGAACATCGTCGCAAAATTTCAAATCTTGGTTCGCAATATTTTCGGAGATATGGCCTGTGGAAGTTAGGTCTTTTGCATGCTCCCGAATTTCATATCAAAAAGGTGATCATGGGAAAATATGCATAACTCTCTCTCTCTCTAAGAATCGGATTGGAATTCTATAAAAATTAGCTACAATTACACAGATTGTAGTTTCCTGTCTATCAATTTCAGAGCCAAAGGAGAAAAAAATGACACATGGCAAGTCATACAAGTTTGTTGTACTGAAATATTCCATAATTACATCATCGTAGGAGATTGGGCACAACTTTGTCTTCAAGAATCCAAATCACGTCAGACCTGTGGAATTCGAAAGAGAATTTAGAGGGCTACCTCAGTGCCAAATTTTAGATATTGAAGATACGAAATCAAATAGATATTTCAGTTTCAATATATAGTTCCTCAAAAGAAAGAAAAAGGTGTGTATTGTTTTCCGAATTGCATAAGTCTTGTGTAAAAAAAAAAAATCAATTTGAAGTGATTCCAAGGGCCTATTGAGCATATATTTCAGTATTGGGTTCTGAAATGCCTCGTAAAAATAATTCAACACCCATTAAGCCCTCATAGTACTCTAATATGACTCATGAAGATGAATAATTTGAACATGATCTATCAAAATTACAAGAGCAAGTACAAGAAATTTCGCTCTCGCAAAGAGAAACAAAAAATGAAATAGAAGTTTTCAAGAAAGGTGTGGAAGCGAATATGGATCGTTTGAAGAAAGGCGTGGAAGCTAAGATGGATAGAATGGAAGCTGGCATGGAAGCTAAGATGGATGACATGGAAGAAAAAATGAAAGACAACATGGAAAACATGAAGAATGATCTAAAAGCAGACATGGAAGGTTTGACAAAGTTGATACAAGAAATGTTTCCTAATGGTGAAAAGATAGTAGAGGAAACTCATGATGAGAAAAAAATAAATGTTAATCGTAATTTCATAAACTCTAATGTTGGATGGAAGAACCACCATATTCCAAAGATGGATATGAAGAAGTTTGATGGCAAGGATTCCGTAACATGGATATTACAGATGGAGAAATATTTTGATCTCAATAATGTGGAAAACACACAAAAGGTACGTATTGCAACTTTACATTTAGAACAAACTACATTTGTATGGTATCGATGGCTTTGCTCTCGTAAAAAAATTGTCACTTGTTCAATTTTTACAGAGGAAACGATAATACATTATGAGGATACAAAGAGAAACACCTTCTTTACCCAATTTATAAATCTTAAACAAAAGGGTTCAGTGTTGGATCACGTTGAGGACTTCCAAAAATTGAATATAAGGGTAACTAATATTCTAGAGGAACATAGGATTGATGTCTTTATAGGGACTTTAAAGGATAATATCCAACATGAAGTTCATGTTTGGGAACCTAATTCATTGGAGAAGGAATTCAGGTTGGCAAGAAAAATTGAATGTAAAATATGGAAGTGTTGCTACTCCTAGACTGCCACAACCTGCAAGGTTGACACCACAAAAATTGGAAGAAAAAGGAGCAAAAGGGCTTTGCTACAGTTGTGATAGAAAATACACTCAAGGTCATAGGTGCACAGAGAATAAATTATTTTACATAGATTGTGAAGAGGAGGAAGAAAATGAAGAAGATACTTCAAAAGTAGAGGATATACACCAGGAAGAAACCCTAGAAGAAGAAGAAATGAGTTCGAACATATCATGTAATTCATTGGCAGGAATTACCACTCCTCAAACTCTCAAGATAGAAAGAAATATTAAGAAGAAAAATATAATAGTGTTTCTTGATTGGAGTAGTATCCATAATTTTATTCATTGTAAGGTAACCAAGGAATTGAACTGTTTCCTATACCCACCACCAGAATGTCAAGTGATGGTTGCGAGTGGAGGAACTATAAATTGCTCTAGAAAATTCCATAATATCAAGCTAGCCATGGGGGAATATGTATTGAATATTCCAATGCTTTCCATCCCAATGGGAGGTGGTGATGTTGTACTAGGAGTACAATGGTTACAATCTTTGGGGACGGTAGATTTTAATTTTCAAGAACTTTTCTTGAAATTTTTTTTGGAAGGAAAGGAAATCAAATTACGGGGTATTGTAGGGAATCCAGCAAAGATAATAAGCTCTAATGTCATGAAAAATATTCTGAAGAAATAACAATGAGGTGTAATTGCAAAATTATGCTCACTGGAAGTTCCAACATCAAAATAATCTATTTCTCGAGATCTCCAAAAAGTCTTGGACAATCATTCTAAGGTATTTGATACTCCCAAAGGACTCCCACCTATTTGTGATCATGATAATGCTATTCATTTGATTCCAGGAAGTGTTCATCCAAACATCAGGCCTTATAGATATCCTTATGTCCAAAAGTGCGAAATTGAACGTATGATTTCAGAAATGTTAGAGGTTGGTATAATTCAACCTAGTCAAAGTTCTTTCTCTGCTCCAGTAGTTTTGGTGCACAAGAAAGATGGATCATGGTGCATGTGTTCGGATTATAGGGAGCTCAATAAGCTCACTATTAAAGATAAATTTCCCATTCCTATGATTGATGAATTATTGGATTAATTACATGGAGAAATTTATTTTACCAAGTTGGATCATCGTTCATGATATCATCAAATTAGAATGAAGACTGAAGATATTCCGAAAACAACATTTAGAACTCGTGAGGGTCATTATGAATTTTTGGCCTTACCAATGCACCTTCTACATTTCAAGGGTTGATGAATTCCATTTTCAAACCCTTCCTTAGAAAAATTGTGCTAGTATTTTTTGATGATATACTAATCTACAGTAGGTCTTGGAAGGATCATGTTCAACATGTTGACAGGGTGCTCAAACTATTGGAGGAGAAACAATTATATGCAAAACATCCAAACTTTTCTTTGGAGTACAAGAGGTGGAATATCTGGGTCATATTGTATCTCATGAGAGTGTTAAGGTAGACCCTAACAAAATTAAAGCCAGTAAGGAATGGAAAGTCCCCACAACCATAAACCAGTGGCACAGATTTCTTGGGTTAACAGGGTATTATCACAAATTTGTTAAGAATTATGGGAGAATAGAAGCACCTCTAACAACATTATTGAAGAAAGATGCATTTTCATGGACTCTTGAAGCAATAAGGCCCTTGAACATCTTAAAGAGGCAATGTGCCTAGTGTCAGTCTTAGCTATATCAGACTTCACAAAAACCTTTATTGTGGAATTTGATGCCTCGAGAAATGGAATTGGTGTTGTTTTAATGCAAGAAGGAAGACGCATTGCTTTTGAAAGTCATTCAGTCAAAGGAAAGTATTTAAAAAAGGCTATTTATGAGAAGGAAATGTTCGCAATAATACATGCACTAAAGAAATTGAGACCTTACCTAATGGGAAGACAATTCAAGGTAAAAACTAATCATGATAGTCTTAAACACTTTCTAGAACAAAGACTATCTTCAGAAGAGCAGCAAAAATGGGTGACAAAGATGTTGGGTTATGACTTTTAAATTGTATACAAAAAAGGGAAGATAAATTTTGTTGCAGATGCATTCTCAAGAAAGGATGAAGAGGTGGAAGCATTGCTTTGTGCCATTTCAATTATCCAACCAGATTGGATAACCGAAGCAAGGGATGAATGGAAGAAGGATGAATAAGTGTGGACTCTCATTCAAAAGTTGTAGCAATATTCTAGTACATATGATACATTTAGTTGGAAAAATGATTCCTTATGGTACAAATATTGCTTATATATTTGCAAGAATTCTCAACTAAAACAAAAGATGCTTTTGGAATTGCACACTTCTCCTTTAGGAGGACACACGGGATTTTTAAAAACTTACCACAGGGTGAAGAAAGAATTTTTCTGGGATGGCCTTAAATATGATATTCAAAAGTTTGTAGCAGAATGTTTGGTTTGCCCGCAAAATAAAGTTGAGACAATTAAGACCCCGGGTCTTCTACAACCTTTATCCATTCCAAGTCAACGTTGGGAGGAGATTTCAATGGATTTGATCACAGGTTTACCTAAGTTCAAAGGAAGGAGCGTCATCATGGTGGTAATTGATAGACTTACCAAGTATGCACAATTTTGTGCATTATCTCATCCATTTAAATCGAGTACAGTTGCTACTGCATTTATGGAAAAAATTCAAAAGCTACATGCAAACCCAAAGATTATTGTAAGTGAAAGAGATCCCATTTTTACAGGAAATTTTTGGATGAAATTATTTTCTTGTTTGGGTACTCAACTAGCTCACCTTATCATCCTCAATCTGATGGTCAAACAGAGATAGTGAATAAAATTTTGTAAGGATATCTTCATTGTTTTGTATATGATAAGCAAGCACAATGGGTCAAGTGGTTACCTCTCGCTGAATGGTGGTATAACACTTCCTTCCATACTACAGAAAAAATGACTCCATTTATGGTACTTTATGGATATCATCCACCATCCATCACATCTTATTTAAGGGAAAATTCTAAGGTTCAAGCAATGGAGGATCACATCAAGCATCAACAAGAAGTTCTCCAACTCTTAAAGGATAACCTAAATTTGGCACAAAATCGAATGAAACAACAGGTAGATCAACGTCGCAGTGTGAGAAGTTTTGATGTGGGAGACTGGGTAATTTTACCTCTACAACCATACAAATAAATGTCCCTCAAGCAAGATAAGAAGGATAATAAATTATCACCAAACTAATATGGTCCTTATAAGGTTTTGCAAAAGATTGGTACTATGGAATACAAATTGGAGCTTCCAACTTCTTCACAAGTGCATCCAGTTTTCCATGTTTCATGCTTAAAAAAGGATATAGGGGACAAACTTCCAGTTCAAACAATATTTCCAAAACTTAATGAGGAAGGAAAAACCATATTAGAACCTGAAGTAGTCACGAAAACAAGAACTCGACAACTACGAAAGTGATCAATTTCATAGTATCTCATTAAATGGAAGAACTTACCCACTGGAGATTCTACATGGGAGGATGAGAATTTCATACAAAAGCACCTGGAGCTACTCGAGATTTGAGGACAACACTTTTTTGAAAGAGAGGAGCATGTTAGGTCCCTATATTACTAGTATAGTCCCTTATTGTCGTTAGTGTAACCCCCTTATTGTTATTGTTGTACCCCTGTAACCCCCATATTATTATCATTTTTCCCTTCAATTATTATTGTTAGGTCGGCTAGGATTACATTGTGGCCCCACTAGGATTACATTGTGGCCCCATGGACTCTTATATATAGAAAGGAGGTTTTGTCATTTGAATCATCCAAGAATTTTTCATTCATGTAATGTATTGGAGGTTTCCCCCTCAAAGTGGCTTATTTCTAAGGCGCTAATATCTGTTTTATTCTATTTTTTTAGTTGGTTTCTCAAAATCTTCATGTAGAGATCTCCAGGGAGTTTCACTTCAGCATATCATGGAGTGAAAATATAGTCATCGATTTTGGAGGATGGTATTCTCCATTGGATGGATACCAAATTGGAGCATGATGGGAGTCACCCACAGTTGGATGGATGGGTGAGGATGATGAGAAAGTGCTTAGTGAGCTACTTGCATATCTATAACATAGGGCAGCAAGAGGCATGGATGAGCTGGCTACTCTTGAGTGATTTTTGCCATCACATGTCAAAGGGTTTGTTATGGTTTGAGACATTACATGGCACTCATATGATATGGAAGTAGAGAGTTTTGTTGTATTGGACATTCTACAAGTCAATCATCATGATGTTACTCCATGACTTGTATGATGATGAGATGATGAGGCAGTAAGAGCCATTTTTTCTTTGGTTACTCTTAGGAGAGTATGGGTTGAATTTCTCCCATACCTTGCATGATGTTTCAGGAGCAGATGGTGGCACAATCATAGGGCAAAGGGGCTACTCCATATCCATCGAGGATTAGAAGATACTTCCACATAGGAAGGAGTCTTCCATATATATTAGAGAGTTGTTGTCATTCATACATGCTTTGGCCAAATTTGGGAATTTTTGGATGGGAAAAGGCTTTAACCTCCAAAAACTTCAATCTTTTTCTAAGCAGAAGCAGCTGCAAGGGAGGCGGCAATAGTGGGATAACATCATTCCGGCATGTGACTTTGGCATTGGGCATGTCAAAGAGGGTATCTATGAGATGACATATGACTTATCACAAAGGCCAACATCGCTATCACTTGGGAGTATAGATCCATATTAGGAGTCCCAACCATTGATGGAGTGTTCCAAGGATCACTTCACATATGAGGTACTTGATGGGCAAGTAGCACATGAGAGGTATAGAGTGGTGGATGGAGTGATCTAATACTAGGATAGGATATTCATGACTAGGAATTCCAAGCTCAAGGAGAAGGCTCTAGATGCAGCACATGATTCATTCCTTTCTAGTCACCAATATCTCATGGAGACATATTAGAAAATTATGGATAGATTATCATGAGAGGGCTAATCCAGGGACCTCATCACTAGCTTACTCACACTATATGGCAAAAGTTATGTCTTTATACTCATTTATCATCTATCAAAGTATTTGCATTCTATTTCCATCTATGTACAGTTAATTTCTACATAAGAGGGTAAGCCTCTCTTTGGATTTCATGGTCTTCTTGGGACTACAGTTAGTGATGGGAATGGAATCTTCCTAGAGGGATTTGGGCAAAAATTGTTTTGTTTGGGAAACACTCAGATTACACCACATTCCCTTTAATACTTTTGAGCATGTGAGAAGCTAGTGGTAGCAAGCAAGTGGTTGGGTAGCCACTTATCACATCATGTTTTGAGACAGCTAGGAGAAGAACAACGCTGGTCTCACTTGAGGGAATATTGTCACCATCCAAAATTTCACCTATTTATCCTTTGGATTCCATATTGTGATGATGATCTATTCACTATATGTTGAATGGCCTAGGCAAGCAAGGTTCCTAGAACCAAATATTGGATCCTTGAGAGTCTATATGCCTTTTGGCCTCCTGAGGACAACATTACTATAGCCCAAGATCAACAAAAACTCCATACTTATCATAAATGGAGAGAGAGACAACATGGGGTGGATAATTTGGCCAATAATTTTCAGCCATACAGCCCCTCTACATTGTAGAAGCAAGGGATTTGTGATTTTTTCTATGAGCTACCATTTTGGAGGGTGATCCATTTTGTTTGGATGATAGCATGGGGATTCGAGCTTCTCATGGGGGTTAAGATCTCAAACATTTATCACCTCTCATGGCTCAAGAAGGCCTCTAGACAACATTTAGTTTCCTCCATGGGCATCTCATTCCTTCATGATCAGAGCCATTTGGTTTTATTACCAAGGGCTAACTTGTACACTGGGGAGGAGAAACTAGAGGAAAAATTTATTAGAGAGCATCTCGTTCAGTGGAAGAGTTTATCAGATGAGGATGCTACAAGAGAAGGAGAGGAGATTTTGCAGTGTCCATTCTTGCAATTGCTTGAGGAAAAACAACATTGGGAGGGGAGGATTGTAATATTCCTAATTAGCTTTTAGCTAGTTGGAATATTAATTTTTTCTTTTGGTAAAAGGATAGGTGAATAAGTGCGTAGGGAGACCCATAAATATATTTATGACGAATAAAGCCACTTCTCATGTGAATGTGGATCATTGTATCAGCTGAATAAATCACCATTAGGTATGAACAGGGGCTAAAGAATGTGGGCAGGGTCAAATTTGACCAAATCAACATCGTCGTTATGGAGGTAGTGGAGGATTAATGGAGGACAATGCAGTCATAGAGGAGGAGTGTATGGATGAGAGTAGCTTCTTTAATGAGTGGGACCCAAGGTGAGGAATCTCACCAAGAATATAAGGAAGAGGATGGGAGCCATAGAAGGCATTCTGATTATTGATATTATATTGGTATTTTATGACTTCTTTCAAGTTTTAGTTGTTTAGAGGAGTCTGTTGTGATGTTTAGCACAAGGGTGTTCCCGAGTGGGAATCCCGCCCTCATCCTCAAGGGACTTCGAGTGCCTACTCAGGAGAGGTTTGTTGAGCTGAATTTTTACTATCTGGCATCATACCAAGCTTCATCCATTCTTCATAGTGTAGTCTCTTTCAGGATTGTGCTATTTTTTCAGGGTAGCAATAGTGGAGGGGTGATAGAACCAATTTTTGAGCTTATTTTCCAGTCGAGGGAGTAGCCCTTCATCCGGGAGGCTAGTAAGGAAGTTCTTAGAGCTTCATTCCACCATCCAGAATCAAGACAAGAAGAAGCATTCACCCATAGTGCAGTATCATCCAGGAACTGCATTATTTTGCAGTGCAGTTGTAGTGGGAGGTCAAGTACCCAAGTTCTTGACCCTGCTTTCTAGTGAGGGGATCAACCATTCAGCTAGAAAGGTTGTGAGGAGGGATATCAGCCATTATCATATCAGATTAGCCACCTCCCACCAGTGTTCCAGTTGCAAAGAATTATTCTTCCCTGGAGCCACATTTTGTATATCCTACATTTTGAGTATTTCCAGGAACCCTTCATGGGTTGTCTTGGAGTAGTGCTAGAAAGCATAGATCTTTGATCCCGACATTTTATAAGCACCCTATCAGCAGATCCATGTGTTTAAATTTACATCAGCAGTAAACCCTAGCAAAAACAATGCTTTCTTAGCCTCCGGCATTCTTGTATAGTAGTTTCTCTTCATATTTTATGTATTGGGTCTCTAGAGGCTTGTTTTTCCTAACTTGAGTGTATTTTTCCTCAATATATTGTATACATTTTATGCTATAATGTTTAATAGAATGGATATATGATATGCTCTCATATTAAAGTGTTTACGTATCACTACATTTTCCAGTTTATGTTCTATATTCCTGTCTTTTCCATTTTGGAATATTACAGGTGATTAAACTACTCCACAGGGCCCACTCCAAATGCATGTATGTCGTTGGGTCAGAAATAAAAGTAAATTATCTAGTTTTTTCACATTCGATGTGTATTTCAACCATTCATTAAAAATTATATCCATCGTTCGATCCCATGAAACATCAACTCATGCATTATAAATTATCTATCTTCACTCTCCAATTGGCTTGAGATCTATGCATGATAAAACATGTATTTAAATACAACACATAAATAATATGAATATTATCTCATGTATTAAAGGTTAATTTTTTAATTTTCATTGTAGCCCAACATTTTAAGAAACTATTTATCCTCTTCACTTCTCGATAACATATTTTTTTTCCATGAATTTTAAAATCATATTAACATGTGAAGTAATGTAAATGATATTAAAGTGGGGAGCTAAGGTTTAAAGGGAACATGGATAATATAGGTTTAGAATCATTTTAATGAATTAATTACTCAAGCCTTCATTGAATCAATGTATGGGTGTATAAAATCTCAACGAGTCAGATAAGCGACATTATCTCACTACCAGTTTCCTACCCAAAGAAATTTTTAGTCATCTTATTAAAAGTGTTCTCATCCTTTAGATTTTATTGGGTCAAATGAGGCACATTAACCCACCTCCAACTCTCCACCTGGTATGAAATAAAGGCCCTTCATCTATTTCATTATCAACCGTCAAATAACATCGACTTCTAGGTTGGTTGGAAACATTAGTAGTCCTTCTCCATCTGATAATTTATTTCATTCAAAGGTCGCTTTACCTCCCTGAATGATGTATTTAAGTATATAAATATATTTGGATATGAATTTGATTTAAAATGTGAGAAATCAAATTCCTGTCTATGAAATACATTTCAAAATTTGTGTTTCTAATAAGAATTTGATGTTTTTATTGAGACTCATTGTTGTAGTACATTTGACGCATGGTTGGACGATATGCACTATGCTTGGTAGGGGAGGATTCTTTCCTACAAGCACATGACATGTCAATTAGTTTGTTATATTTTTACTAGAACAACATAACATTTAGAAAACTAAGTAAATAACATAGCATGCTACAATAGAGGAGAAACAAAAAACAAAATATACATATATAATAACAAGCTCAATCGAGTCAAACAGACTAATAATCCAAACAAATAAATCTTCCCCTTTTATTACTTGTTAATGGTATAATAGAATAGGACGCTAAATCAATTGCAATGAATCATTAGAGCTATGGAGCTCTAATATCCAAGGCAAGGGGGGCTCTTTCCTTTAAGCTTCTTGCAAGTCTCTCTCTCTCCTCGACAGATGGTATAATAATGGACACTTAGTGAAATTATTCTCTTGGATTGAGGTGTTGGATGGCCAACAAATGAATCCTTCCACTCCTTGCTGCTTGGACAACACAATGATGGTTCACTCTCAAGAAATTTTTCCAACATAACAATGTGTTCTCTATTATTCTTATCATGGTGGTCTTTCATAGGAAAATTTCAAATCTCCCTCCCTCTCTTGGTACAATGTGGATGTTGACACAAGAGTGGGAGGAAAATTCCATTGTGTACTACACATGAGGCCTCAAGTGGCTCCAAGGTAGCTGTCCTTGGCTGGCTTGAGTGGAGAATGTTCTTCTTCAAGTGTGCCAAGTGGTCCCAGATGGTGACCTTCCGCCATACCCAGGATCGCATGACTATATGAGGGATAGCTGCGAAGATATTCGCTATTATTGAAGAAAATGTCATGCGGAATGCTTAGGGTCAGTGCTTTCTATCCACTATTTGATAAATTTTTCTTCTTGACCTTAGGACATGTTAAAATTTTCAGATTCTGTAATTTCTTTCTTCCTTGTAAATCTTTTTTCTTGAAATTTCCTAATGTATTTTACCTGTATGATTTTCCAGTGATAAAAATTCCCCCCTAATGTATGACATCTAGGAAGAACTGTATAGCCAAAATACATTATAGTTTATTTTTTGTATAATCCATTTGAGAGAGAGAGAGAGAGTAACTTGCATGAAACTTGAGGTTGGAGACCCCTTACCATGAGTAAGAGAGGAACCATGTTCTGTTGGAAATCATCAAGAGATAAAAAAAAATACAATATTTCTATGAGGCTGGCATGTCCCATGCTTTTGATGCTTTGGCTAGTTAAATCTTATATGACATATAGAGGTTATATCTGTGTCACTTATGTGGTAGTGACCTGTTTTTTGGTTGATGACAATAGTTGTTGACACCTTCAGGGGCATTGTTTCTTTGACAGTAGGTTGAGTGTAGTGCCCATATGCATAATATTGGTATGGCATGTTTTCAAGATTAGATGCTCATTGTATTCATCAGTATATGACTGGGGACCTTCCTGTGTAATCATTGATGAAAGAGATGCTTATGATGGCAAGAGTCTTCAACAAATTCTGACAAAGTGAAACTGTTGTGAAGTACGATACCATCCTGACATGAAAGCTTACGTTGTAGTCGAATTTCAGGTGAATCAATGACATCAGTGGGAAATTATTACTCCCATAGTGCCATCCGATAATGCTCCTATTGAGGTGAGGAGCCATCCAAGGTATTTCCTCCTTCTTTGATGATGGGGTTGTGATAGGCCAAATTCGAGATGCGGTGGTGCGTATTCGATCTGCTTATGAGAGTGGCAGTCTGGGAAAGGGGTCTTATCGTGATATGGTAAAACTTGACTTGATGTATGATGGATGAAGGAACATGAATTGCTTCTTGGCCTTGGATGTTATGGCCATGGCACCTTTTTCTTGATGTATGGTCTACTTGAGTGATGGACACCATGGAGGGTGAGGCTCTACCGACCGACAAGGATATTTATCATGTGCAAGGTGGGGTGATGATAAAAATGGTTGGGTGACTAGACCCTATGGGTGATTCATGTGGATAAATGATGTTAGGATATGCAAAGATTTTTTGGGGAGCCTATCATGCTGAGGGTAGAATGATACCTGCTCTTGTACCTTCAGCGGCTGGGGCAACAAGAGATTTTTCGTGCTTGTAACACCTGCAACCAATACCCCAAGTGAATTAATATTTTGTATTCAAATATATTCAAAATAACGTTCAATAAAAAGTTATAAGAGAGGGCATACCTGCGGCAACTAAAAAATAAATTTTTTTGAGGCGTGAATGTGTGAAGCCTACTTTGGATGTTATGAAGTGCTGGTCATTGTGTTGCTTTTAGTTTTACAATTGGGAGATCTGAGCTCCCGTTATGATTTTTCCAATATGTTAAAAAGGGAAATATATGGGTCAATATGACTCATTTCGGTTCATTTGTGTTGTTTGAGAGTTGTGAGGTTAGAACTGAGTCCCTACTCCCAAGCCTTTCCTGCCATTGCGGTCAGCGTGTGTACCTGGGATTCACCTCGTCAATGCCAGATAGGGCCATAAACGTCCAATAATTCAATTTTTTCCATTTTTATCATGGGGTTGGGGGGGGGGGGTCCATAAAAATTAGTTTTGTATGGCTACCTACCTATTTTTAGCCTTGATCGTGCGGGAGATAAAAGTACAGGCACATGGACCTAGCGGGGAAATAAAATTTTCTGTGATGTTTTCATGCATGGTTGTATTTGTGCAAAGACTCGCTCATATGTTCTTGATACAAGCACGCGAACATAACGCCTGTGTATAAAATAGGCGTGATGATGAGCCAAGGGAAATTTTTCTTAAAATTTTTTGTTTTTTTGGTTTTTTGGGTCACTTTTTTAGTTTTGTTTAGTGACAGGATGTTATGGTGTGAGCCTGATTGGCATGACTTGCAAATTTTTGTGGCACATGATGCTAATTCATGAGGGCCACTATCATAGTGGGGCCTTCTCAATTTTCTGGAGAATGATATCCTGAGATCTCAGGATAGCCTGCTTCATTTCACAGTCTACTGTTGGAACAAGAGGCGAAAGGTTATGGTCCTGCGGGGTCGATATGGTGCCATCCATTCAGAGACAGATGTGTATTTTGTGACCAACCTACTACCTCAGGTTGAGGCTCTTCCACACCCACTCCCGCCTGGGATGGTAAGTATCCATCACTAGGCGGAGCAGCACTGCAGTGTTGCACCTCTTTCTCAGGGGTACGTACTTATTGTATCAGTGACCAACTTAGCTGACCCATGTGCTCTAGCTATGATAGCTTGGTTGACAGGGTCATTGTCGCCTAATAGGGCATCGAAACCACATATTGGTGTCTTGTGCCGGCTCTGGGTCGGTCATTTTTATGATTGGGCACACAATGTATACGATGGCATGGTGACATAGCTAGGGAAGGCCCAGGGCAGATCCAAAGTAAGTAATTATGCCAATATCATATGCAGTATCATGTTTAAGAGGGTGGTGATGTTGCAGCCTATTTTTCCAGTCCCCATTGGTCCTCGTTGGGATCCTTGGATGTGGCGATGGGTGCCCGTTTATGCCTCATGGCACAAGAGGGGAGGTGGGTCGCTATTGGGATGCGACCATGGAGGCGTGGTTCTAGGCAAACCCACAGATTTTCATGGATTACCCATATGTAGAGATGGATTTTCGGGGGGATCCAAATTTGGGTCTTTCTGCTGGTTACGTGTGGGGACTGCAGGTATAGTGTTTTGATGTTTTTTTTCATTTTTTGGGTATCTTTTATGTGTATATTTATATGTCTATTGTGGTTACACTAACACTATCATTGTTTCTCTTACAGATGTGGGAGCAGTTGGGAATCCGACTTCCTACTTTGTGAGGCATCAACAACCGAGGAGGGTTCCAGGTGGAGCTGCTCAGCCCTAGGTTGGGGGGAGGGGTGATGGCGCTGGACCCTTAAGGGAGGGTATCAGTGTGGCTATTGCTGAGTACGTTTTTTTTCTTTCTCATGCTCAGGCGGAAGAGGTGTGAGTAGCATATATTGAGGAGCAGCTAGCTACTTCTAAGGCTCGGTCCATAGACTTAGTCAATGCTTAGGGTCGAGTGGAGAGGTTGACATGGGGTATGTTGAACCAGGGTTTTGTATATTAGATGGATGATGCATTGTGTGAGGTGTTGATGGCTCGAGTAAGGACGTATCGTCTGACACTACGCCGAGTGGTAATTTTTGTTTTGGCTGCTGCACCTGTACTAGCACCAGGTACGGTGGTGGGTCCAGAGGATCCACTTGGAATGGCTCACCCTTAGAGAAGTTATGTATCCAGTGAAATCACCCATTATGAGGATACTTCCCTTATTTTTGATGGCATATATATATATTTTGGCTAACCTGCGGGTCAGAGACATGACTTGTGTATTATGAATCACAAATATTTTTGATATATATGCAAGATATGTATTTTTTGTGGATTTTGATGATGTGTCTATGGTTATTTGGTTTGATTGATGTCGTGTACCTTCAATGGAGATCTAGTTGTTATGTTTTTTGTTTTTCTATGGATGATGGTTTATACGAGATGCATTCCAGTATAGAATGTGATTAGGTATGTGATTAATTTTCTGCTTTTTATTTCTTGGTATATGTGTGAATGTAATATGATCAAATTGATGACTTAATCTTTGTGCATGCAAATATTTTATAAATATTTGAGAATCTCGTACTTCAAATTCTTAGTTTAACTGTGAAACCACTCGCTGAGAATCAAGGAAGATATGCAGATGGAGAATTCCTTGGTTGAAGGCATTGCTCATTAGCCCTATGACTGCATCATATTTTGCCTGATTATTTGTGGTTGATCTGATGCATACTTTGTTGGTGAAGAATGGCGATCAGTCCGGATAGTAAATGGCCTAGGAAGTTGTAGGTAGGTTATAAGACCATCGGGATGCTCCATCACCGAATCCAAAGTAAAGGATGGTGGAATGATCCATATGTGACACAAGAGAACTTTTTTAGAGCAAGTCTATGATGATTGTGATCATCAAAAAATAGATTTTTCTACATGCATCTTATCTCTAGGGTTGAGGCCTCCTGCCCCCTATGGGTAAATTTTTTTGAGGTAGAACCCATTGACAGGGTTAGCTACGCCATATACCGTCAGGCTCTTACAATATGTATGCCCCTTTGAGGAGACAATGTTTTGTGACCTATGGACCTTTCCATAGATGTTTCAAACTTCCCAGGTCCTAGGGCCTCTTTCATGACATCATAGTGAAGGACTAACTCTCCCTTGATAAATGAGCGAGGGGTGATGTTGCGGTCAAATGATTATTTTACCCATTTTTTATGGGCCTCATTATGTTGGACCGACTATTGTTGATTTTCTTTGATGAGTTCTAGTTGTTCCAATCATTGTTCTAGTGGCTAGGTATCATCAAGGAGTTCGATGACAGCATGAAATTCGGTGATTTCTCATTGGATGGGAAACACGACTTCGACCCCTTACACTAGTTGGAAGGATGTGAATCTTCACGATTTTTTGACTCCCATGTGATATGCCTATTATCACTGGAAAATCAGAGAAGAAAATATGACATTATTTAATGTCAAGCAGAAGGATTTACAACACTGAGAGACATTAGAGAATATGAAGTATTTAAAAAATATTTAAGGTCTAACAGGAAAATCAAATTTCGCACTGAAGGAACCAGTAAAATGTGACTTTGTGCGCATAATTATTTGATAATCATGCCTTTGTGCGAATTTTCCTCAAAAAGCCGCGCAGACCTGAGAGTGGTGAAAGTCACTTTCCGAGACCACAAGGCACACTCCAGGACATTGATCCCACACTTGAGGCCACCTAAGGATAGCTTCCCAAGCCTCCTTAGGAACTCAAGGGAGCACACAATGGAATAAATGTGGCACACAATGGAATCACCCTCCTCTCTTGGGTCACCATCCACAATGTACCAAGAGAAGGAAGGAGAGTTTTAATTATCCTATAAAAGGCCACCAAGAGATGAACAATATGAGAACACATTGTTATGCTGCCCAGAATTGCCCCAAGAAATACTAGCAGTATGTGATCTGGAGCACAGATAAAGGGGACTTAGTTGTTTTCCATCGAAAAACTCCATTCCACCATAGTAGAGAGAGGGAGACTTTGCACAAAGGTAGCTTGGAAGTAAATACATCCTTGCATCGGGACTTGGAACTCCCTAGTTCTAAGGGCCCCTTGGCAAGTTGGTAAAAATTTCATCCTTCATTCCTACCAACACTCAATAAGAGGGGACGTAAGTGCCACCGTTTGGATTATTGAAGTTGTTTGACTCTATTTATAGCTTGTGTATTATTTGTTTTATTTTAGTTTTTATGTTTTAATATGCATGCTATTTCTCTATCTAGTATGTTTATGTTTTAACATGTTCCACTAGCTTGCATGACTCCATCTATTTTCTTCCTGTGACCAAGAAATTAAGAGGGAAAAACAACCCCTCTTAAGCAGGTGTGATTTGGTACATTCGTGCGCCAAACACAAAAACACAGGATTGGTGACTCCACTAAATTTTATTTCCAAGTTTATATGGTTGTGCCTTTTTTTCATAGACCTATTTCTTTGCTGAGGAGTTGGGCTGGAAATGCCCACTCTCTCTCCTTCATTACTTGATTCACCCTTAGTGACCTGCTGAAGCTGAAGAGCTCCCAAAAATTATTTTGTAGGAATATTGCGCAGCTTTCTCACAGACAGACATGCTCGAGTGTCTCTGTTCAAAGGTGACCTACGCGCAACCTTCACGCCTATTTAAGCCTGTTTCACGCGGAAACCAGAAGTAGTATTTTTTTCTACTATTTCCATCTTTTTCTTGCTTTTAAAGTGACTGGAAACCCATAATGCATCTTCAAGCATTGGTTTAGGTGCCCCACAACTTATTAAAGCTCACTTTTAGCTACTTTTATTAGTTTACGTGTTAGTTTTATTTCAAGTTGACTTTCACAAAGTTAACACATAATTTAAGTAGGAGGCAAATTAACTTGCATTCCGAAATAATTTATTTTTTTTGAATTTAGGCACCAAAAAACACCTAGCTAATTATCCATCATAAGTGGCCCAAGTCCATGCATGCCTAGCTAAATCTATTTCATTTCTCTAGTGTAAAAGTCATTAGTGTAGTGCAATTTTTGCACTAGGTTTTCGGGACTAGGATCAAATTGTCGGTAGAAGAGAAGGCAATATCTGCTGCCTTTGCACCTCTGGGTGATCCTAGGAAAGCATATGAACACTCTCTATCAATAACTCACCATCTCCCTATAGTTTATCATTTATATTAACTAGGAAAAATTGAAAGTGGCCCATATCCACACATGTTTTTCTTTTGAGCGAGGAACAACAAAACATAGTTTAAATAGGGGATTTTGAAAAGGATCATCACATATCCGCATGTTCAAACTATGTGTTTGTTCACCTTTTGTTCACACAAATACACACCCTAAGTAAAGTAAAGACACCTAAAACTAACTTAACCAAACTCACTAAATTCTCCCTACAGGGGCCACAAAAGAGTTTATAATCTAAGCTAGGACCAAGGGGGTAGGCATCCAATAAGCCGCCTTGGTTAGTCTTTATATTGAGACATAGAAGTTGATTGTTTAGGGAAATTTCAAACCCATATATCAGCCCATAGAAAAGAAAACCTGAGTGGGGCAGAGATCTGATTCAAAGGGGGTTAGGTTTAGGCCCAGTGCGTGCAGTATCATTCAGGGCTACCTGACCCGTCTGATACTCATTACTGGTAGCTGAACTACCAAGAAGCCCAAGACTCGAACGCTCACGTGGGATGATGGTGCTTAGTGGAAAAAATTAGGGGATCCTTCGCTATAGGTGCTGGTGCAGGCAACCACTAGATTCTCTACCCTTACCTTGGTGGATTTTCTTTGGTTGACTAAGGGCATCACCAGTTATTTTGGCATGTTGTGCTAGTGTTTGAAATATATCTTCTCAAGTCCTAGTTCCATTTGAGCATGTGATGACGATTAGGTATTTTAGGATTTTAGTATCATACGAAAACAACAAAAAACCATATTTTTTGATTGACTGATCACATAGGTTTAATTTAAAGGGAAAAATTATTTTATTTTCACTTTGTTTTATTTATGAAATCATATTATTTCCATGATTATAATCTCCATCCTCTCAAATATTTCCAAAATCATACCTAGTCGATGCCAGAATGGACCCAACGGGACCTCATCGATCTAGATGCCTTTTGAACCTCCCCCCATTACTGGGAGGGGTTACAGGTCTTTCACCATTTAGGCATCAAAAAGAGAACACCTCCACCCTTATTGTTTCATCCTTTATTGAGGCGTCATTAGTTGGGAACCCTAGTTAGTCTCCCAACACCACACCGGTGAACACCCCCACAAGGTCACCACACCCCACTCCTCCCACAACCCCTAGCGAGTAGAGGAGTGCTACCCATTGGGGAAGCCAGGTGAACGCATAACAGGGTATGTCACTGACAAACCCTATTCCTAACCAGAACATTGTGTTTTCGGAAGTTGCAATGAATAAAAACTTGCAGTCACCTTTTCTAGCTTCGTTAAATCTACTAGATTTAACCAAGTTAACAAGCGACCCCATTACACACAACCCCACATGGCCTCCCATGCCCATGAAGTTCCCTTCGTAAATTCCAAAGTTAGAAGGGAAGCAAGCAGAATACCCCAGAAATCATGTTATGACTTTCCACCCGTGGTGTTTTTCGAACAACATCGTTGATGATACTATTCAACTAAGACTATTTCAATGCACCCTAATCGGAATAGCCGCGAAATGGTATGTGGAGCAGCCCTATGCTACACATGGAACCTTTAGTTCCCTCACTATTGCATTCTTGACCTATTTTTAGCTACCCATCCACCACGATTCCAGAATGGAATTACTAACCCACCTTAGGCAAACCCTCACCGTCCATATCTCGGAACATCTCCATGAATGGCGAAGGTGTCGTAGTTTGTGAAAACCACACTCGACGATTGATTTCTATTAGACATTTTCCTAAAAACTCTCACTGCATAGATTTCAAAAGATGTGGTGCAACAAAGGCCCATATCCGAAGAGGACGCCATAAGTAAGTCCCAATAGCTCGAGCTAATCTATACGCAGACAAGGTATATTTACAATATCCTACCTAACATCCCGTGCCTGCAAATGTACAAAGAATTTCCAAGCGCGTCGAACTCTACAGAAGGTTTAATTGGGTCACTGACCCAAAATCACCTAACAAATAGTGTTGCCCCGGTTATGGATATGATTCTAACGAGAACATACCGCAACGTGGCTACCAAAGTCATCCCATGCCTCTGCAAAATTTGACCAGTAGGGCGTCATCGTACCACCATCAGCATGGAGGACCCTATCCTCTGGCTCAGGGTAACCAGTACACAACTAGACATGCTGATGGACGAACTCCCCCCCAACAGCCATTTATAAACTAGGGACCGTAATATGCCCATTCCTCAGCACAAGACTCACCCATGAAGAATAATTCATAGGTAAACTTTGTGCAACCTTCCCAAAACCAACCATTTCAACCATAAAATCAAGAGAATAAAAATTATCCTCCTAATGCAGTTAAGAAAAAAGGAAAATACAAGCATAAAAAAAATCCTGAATGGGGGGACAGCAATCGGCAAATCCCTCTGTGATCCCAGGCTGGAGGCAACTCCAACCGAGATCAAAACCAGTAGCCAAGAAACCCCCAAAGGTAGAACAAGATGGAAATTCTTCGGATGAACCACTCTTGTTCGATCGATGGTGATTACGGACATTACGCTCACCGCCATCCCAGCTTCCCTGAGCTGAAGAAGCTGTAGAAAACAAGGGGGATCCTCCCAGTAGAAAATAGTCATGAAGGAGCTGTTCCCCCATCAAGAGACAGTTAACACATAGCAACAAAATCCTGATGATTCTGGAAAAAAAAAGCCACGAAATCTACATGAATGGAAAAGAAATTATTTTTCAGACACTGGACCGAAACTACGATACCCCACCAGACACCAATGCGTCAGGGGCTAGTACAAGCGCACCAACAACACTTTTGACTATATCAAAGATGCTTATTGAACCTTTGCTAAAAATTTCTAAGGGACCAATAAGGCAGGCATGAAACTACTCCAAAGCAACCCATAACTATAGAATTTTGGATGATCTAGCTCAATATCCCACTACTATGTCAGCTTTTGCAGTATTACAATCATGCCCAAAGCAGTGAAAGCCTTACTTTCCACATTAGGCACCATCGACACTATTGATTCATGATTTATGGATTTTGATTTAGATAAAGCCACCCCTAGGCTTCCTTTTGTTGTTTGGTTAGCCCTCACACTAAGAGAAAAGAGAGCGGTCTAAATAAACTAAGAGAAAAAGGGTCTCCGAAGATGGAAGGGTGAGTGAATTAAAAAATTTCTTTGGGATAGGAGTTCCTTAAGGCGCGGGCATGGATGGGAGTAGTTGAACCACAAGACAGTTGAATGGGAAGGTTGTGTTCCATATGGCGGAAAGTCAAAAGGAAGGAACTACACATAGGGCATTCCGGGGGTACTAAGGGTGAATGGAGGGATGTTAAGACTTACCCGTTGGAGAAGGTGATGTCACACGGCGTCGCAACTCTCACAAATGTTCTACGGGGTAGTGGAGTATAACAAGAGATCCTCATGAACCCCCATCGGAAACGTAAGTGGGCCCATCGAGATGGACATCTGGCATCGTGTGAATAAAAGGGAAGGTAAGTTTACGGAAGCCAGTACAAGACCAGTACAGGCATTAGCTCGATGCGTGGCTTGCACCTAACCAACTCCTGGTATCCAACTACCTATCGCCACGCATCCCATTGTCAATGTCCTTATGACGTCAGCCCTATAGTTATCATCCTAGCCTTGTGTTTCGCACACCTCGGTCTGTTTTGATCTTTTTTTACTCCTAGACTTAGTAAAATACTTTTTTTTACGAATCTGTCATGCATCGAAGCTTGAACTCTAGTGACAGGTTGTTTTCAATCCCCGTGTCACTTTCCCCTCTAGCTCTCTCATTGTTCACTGGTATTTAGTCATTCCTTTGCTTCAACATTTTCCTTTTGCGTTACTTTTCAAAATTGTCATAGGTAAAGAAAAGTCTAGAAATTCTGAGCCTCAAACCCCACAAGCCCGTGAGGTGAGGGCTGTCCCTAAACTTGAACCCCTTATTGATGCACAAGTGCGAATCCACAACTCGTTCAACCCCTTCAATGTATCATGTGTTAGACTCGAGTTGTTCGAATGTCATTTGAAGGGCCAAGATAGGTTCAAAGCTATTGAGTCAGGTCTATACTACCAGATCACTTCGACAACATTCCCAGTTCTCAAGTTTCTTATTTGGCTCAGTGAAGCTTATGATGAGCACAAGGATTTATTCCTATCTATTAAGGGTAATAAGATTTTCCACATATCCCTCGAGCTCATAAATAATTCCCTTCGTTTCCCTTGTAGTCGAATTTGTGTCGATTTCACAGAGTTATCCCTCTCCTGTCAGTTCTCAAAGTTGCCCTGGAAGAAACAAAGCGAATTTCTCAGCTTTCTTTAAAATTCTCATCTCACAGCTCTCCCTCCCTTGGTTGTCATTCCTTTTTCCACTTTCAGAGACAATGTTCAACCGATCCCTACTTTCATTTCAGGTTTATTAGTTCTTAAGGAAGTTGAGTGAGTTTCAAAAGAATGTCTAGCTCTTCTATAGCTCATGACTCAAAAGGGTACACTTTTGGATATCCCCACCTTCCTAGCTTCACCTATTCAAACTCAGTTCCAAGAGCTACCTTCAACTGGGTCTTTCCGGTTTTGTTCGTTAGTGTTTTAACTATTCATATTTGAACATGCTAAAATTTTTGAGAGTCTAGGCCTTGAGAAACTTTCAAGAAAAAACGCCCAACCAAGAGCTGTCTTTGAGTGGAACATCTCAGTTCATCAATAGCCTAACGGGAGGGGTTATATAAGGTTCTTAAATGAATCCATGCCTATAGCTTATACCATAATACATGATAACCCTCCACCCAGAATATTTCCTGAGCAAAAGGTCTAGCTGTAGTTCGATGAGGAAGATAACACAGGGGACTGGTACCTGTATGATGACTACACTGAAATCAGAGTCTACGTCGTGGAAGTGCACCCTTACCGTTTGCTGGTGTTTCCAGCCATGCAAATTTTCGCCCTTGAGTTCATCCGTCAAACCATGAAGGCCAACCAGATCCACTTCGTGCCTACGAAGAAAGTACATATGCTTAAGCTCCCGACTTCTGTTGGCCCCTTCACCATAAATTCGAGGCACGCCCTCTCCACAGTGGAAATTTTGCTTCAAGGGATGGACTTGCTACTAGGAAAAGTTTGGCCTTATGACCCGAAGGGGATCCTTTCCAATAGGAAAAGGAAAATAAAGTTGACTACTTATGTACATGAGACTAGGCTCTTCATTGAGTGGATAACTTACCTTGATACATGGACTTTGGATGCATAGATGGAGGTCGAGTCTTCAGCCGCAAAAGGAAGGGGTGACACTGCTTCCACAGAGACAAAAAGGAAGGGACAATCAAATGAGGTAGGCACTTTAGGAGGGCAAGTGGGCTGGATCATAGACGAGGAAGCTTATACCTATAAGAAACAGAGAACTGAAGTACTGGAGATTGTGTGGAAAGAGCCACCACAGGAAGATTTTTCCCGATATGGACTGCCTGATAGAAACAAGGCTGGTTTCACGATTAATTTTGATGGTGCCTCTTCATCTGAACCTTCTGGGCTGTCACAGGCCATTTCAGTTAATAGAGCAGATGTGAGTGAAGAAATAAGCACCAGCAACAGAACTACATGAGAGAGGCTGAGGGAGAAGCAGGTGTAAGATAAGACCATCAAGGATTTGACTACTCATATGAAGGTAAATGTGACACTCTTGGAAGCTAGGTGCCTCATCTGGACAAAAATCATATCAAATCTTAGAAAGCATTGGAAATACCTCACTTTGATGGGTGATAAGAAAATCATAGTCTGTTTATTTAGAGTAAAGTTTCAAGAAGGGCAGAAGGAAGGAGAGGCGAAGGTGGAAATAGATAAAGGGTACATAAAATACATGAATTAGTTGTACCCTGAGGAGTTACTTTCCCAAGCGATCACAAACCGTTTTAGAGGAGTGATGGAAGTCAGGAGAGCGGTCGAGAAGGAGACTGCACGTGCAAATGCGCTGAGTTTCTTAGACCAGGTTGCAAAGGGAGTGGATTAGTTCGACCGATAGTGGGATAAACTAGTGGAGGCAGGCCTCCCATCATGCTGGGATCTTGAAACAACCACATTTTTGGGGCTAACGATTTATGAACAGAATTTAATAGAAATGATGAACCAGGCTTATTTACCTTTGGAGAAAACTACCCGCCTAAAGGCAAAAACAATAATCGCTGCTCTTAGTAAGGATTTCTCTCTCCTATGTCAAATCAAACAGTGTGTAGCCATCCAAGTAGATTACACAGAGCTTACAGATATCCAAGCTTTAGTCAACACTTTTGTCATTACGCCATTTCTAGGGGAGAGTGCATGGAAAAAATGCAATGAGTATGCCAACACACTGGTATCAGTATCTTCTCACGAGTCGCTGCCTCCTCTCAGTCGCAAAAATAGTTTGTCCTCATCATCAGCATGTCCTAATCAGCAACCATTCGGCACTCCTCTCTGTTCCAAAAAATGAAACTCACGTTTTGGCCCAGGTGGCCTATTTACTTTTTATTTTCCTTTCTATATATTTTAAAATCAGGTGAAATCTCTATTACACCCTATGCACTTTTGTTTTTCATTTTACTATGATGCTTTCAGTTAGTGCCTTCGTTAGGCCATGATGTAGGTGATGAGAGGCCATTTTCCTCATCATCATTTTGGTTCTTGATTGAGACCGCAAACTAGAAAACATCTTTAGGGGAATATTTTATCTGAAAAATATATTTTCTCAACAACTCAACTAGAAAGCTATAAAATATGTAATCAGAAACTAAGAAAGGGTTCCAGATTTTTTAGAGAAGAACTAGTGAATTGTGTATTTTCTCTTTTGTAAATTTTTAAGGTCCTTCTATAGTGTATGCCAGAAGAACCCTTTGGGGAAAGGAATGAAGCATTTTCTGTTGTGTAATGGATTTCAAATGAGATGAGTAATAATATGTATTTTCTCAACATTGTTTGAATATAAGTGTTCACTATGCTCTTCATCATTTTCCTGTTATCTTAGCTTTTGGAATGCAAGTGTTCTAATTTGTTTAGATGTGAATTTATCTTGTATGATACTCATATCTACTCACCTGTAACACTTTAAATATGGATCGAGGTGCAATTTTTGTTCCAAGTTTTATTTTCATACAATTGTTCTTCTTGTATTAGTGAGGGGTGGATTCTTATGTTATTATAAGCCTACTCCACTCTGATATTTCCTTCATGTTCTTTCACAGTTTTTCATACTCATTTACTCTGATAATTGTTTACTGGTTTTATGTTTAGCCTACTTCACAACAATTAGTTTTCATGTCTACCTCTGATTCATGCCTATAGACCCTAATGTTGCACAACTATGTCATTTTGGCCAATACTCTATCTCTGATATCTTGGTCCCATACCAAAACTCCAATCATCTTTACATAACAAAAGGTTCCATCCTATCTTCTTGTAAAAACCTTTTTTAATCCTCTTGACTTAAGATCCTTAACAACTCAGGGCTATCTCTAGGAGTTACATCATATTTTTGGCACCATTGCTGGGGAACGAAGCTGAAGATATTTTCCTTGGGATACGACAAAGGAAATTCACCCTTCAAAATCAGGTAAGCAAGAAGGGTTGAGAGTTGTAGATCCCTCACCTTGGCGACTCCATTGGCCTTTAAGGTATCAAATCCTCATAATCCTATCTTATCACAAGCCACATCTAAGGTCAGATACCTCCCAATTAAGAACACCTTCTATGTCTGACCCCGAAAAAATATTATTCAAGAGAATTTGGAAAGCGAAATAGCCAGCTCAGATTGATCTACCCATATTCTCGCTAGAAGACTCTCCATCCTCTTCTCAACAAGCTCATGTCCTAAGGCCCAGTTCCACTACCCGAGTGCTCGAGTACCCCCCTGATAACCTTGCTTCAAGTCATTCCGAGATCAAGGACGAAGTTGAGTCAATAAATATGTCTCAGCTCCCTTTTCACCCTACCCCTGAAGCTGAAGATGTCAAACAAGTTACCATTCCCCAGATCCTCTTCTCTCAGATAAATTCCCAAGCCACCATCCAACATATACCTGTCACTATTCATGAAAACCCTCCAAAAAACCCACAACCTCCCATGGTTGTTCCTGGGTTTCTGCTCAATAAATATGCCCCCCTGGCATTACCCCAAATTCTAAATGACATGCCACAAGGTTATATGAAACTCTTACCTTGGTTTACTGGGGAAGACAATAGTGCTGCCCAAAATCACATTGAATATTTTTGTGCCTTTGCTGAGAATTTCAATTTCGAACACCTGGATGTAGTCTTGAGGCTGTTCGTGCAATCTCTAGATTGGGAAGCCCGAAAATGGTTCAAAAATCTTGATGTCACACCATCACCACTTGGGAGGAGTTGGAGACTACTTTCATGTGTAAGTGGGGAGAGAAGAGAGACCATGGCTACTGTCTGGCAGAGTTCAATTCTCTAAATAAAAGACATAATGAGGATGTGTTGGAGTTTATCCAAAGATTCAATAAGCTATATAATAACATGCCTGATGATATGAAACCCCCTTAGAAAATGGCTAAGGTAGTCTTTGTGGGAGCTTTTGAATCAAATTTTGGTTTCACTCTGAGGGAACGAAAATCTACATCGCTGGATCAGGCCCAGACTGATGCATTAGAGGTAGAAGAAAAATTTTCTTCTATAGGGAAATAAAAAGGGAGAATAGACCATGATTTCAGATGGAAAGGAAAAAAAGAGGCCTCTTCTTCAAATTAGGAGAATTTTTTGATTATAAGATTGAAGAAATGAACAAGATGATAAAGAATCTCTCAAATAAGTTGGTGAAACTAGAACTAGAGGCTAAGAATGCTTTCTATCAGCCGTCTCAGACCACCCCTAATAGGGGGTATAACCCACATTACCGGAAGTCGCCCTTATATATATTACAAAGAGAAAGGAAGGAACAACAAGATCATATACAACCCCCTTTGTATTTGGAAGTACAAATGGAAGGTCCTAATGAAGATGTTCCTGATGGACAGGATGATTATTATCTTGCCTATTTAGAAGGAGAAGAGGTAGAGCTTACTCTAAGGGAAGAAGAATAAGAGAAAGGGACCTCCACTGAAGATCCTTACATTGATGATTATTGCAGACAGTTTGTGGACTTCATGCAAGCTCAGTTCCACAAGAAGTACGATATTTGTTCTTCCAGGAATAGAACTCGTACTAAATACCAAGATGAAGATCCATCTCCCAAAGGTCAGTTCCTCAAAACGTTGATAGCAAAGAGAAGAAGCATGTGGAAGAGCCCTTGCATCAGAAGGTTTCCTCTCCCTCATCATCTAAGTCAATCCTCGAACCTCTTGCAAATACTAGAGAAGCTTCTACTGACATAAAACCCTCAGTCCTCCCTAACGAGCCTAAAGAAGTCGTCCCAGAAAAATTCACTGCTGTTTTTAATCTCTAGAAGGAATTAGAGAAAGTAAAAATACCAGTCCCTTTAGTCGATATTTTGAAGCAACCTTCTTATAAAGCCTAGGTGTCTAAGTTTATGCTCCCTCATGGAGCAACTCCACCCCCGAATAGTCTCAACCTTTAGGAAGAAATACCTATGGTGGTTTTTGGCCCACATGTTGAAGAGTTGGACTTAGAGACCCCACCTTTTTATGTATCCTTAGTCATTCATGATTTAATGTTACACAATTGTATGCTGGACTCAGGGGCTTCACACAACCTATTACCTCTATCAATCATGGAGAAACTAGGCTTGTAGATCACTCGCCCACACTAGGACCTTTATTATTTCGACTCCAAAAGAGTCAAATGTCTGGGGATGATTAAAGATCTAGTGGTGAATTTGGTATTGATCTCGTCTAAAAGTGTTGTCATGGACATAGTGGTCGTTGACATTCCAGCTCGATTTGGGATGTTGTTGTCTAGGTCATGGGGCACTAAAATAGGTGCTTCAATTAAAATTTACCTCACTTATGCTAATATCTCGGTGTTTGTTGGGCAAGAAAGGAGGCTGTATCGGGAATCTAGATTTGTGAAGATGGTGACCAGAGCTGATGGCTCAGACAATTCCCCCATTTATAACAAGGAGGGTGAATTTTCACATCTAATGCTCGAGGAGGATCAAGATTTCTTACAAGAGTCAACATTCAATATTTTCAGATTGGAACAGTCTGAAAACAATGAAGAAAGGGGTATGTGGACCCTACATTTTGATGGGGAAAATTGAAAGGAAGGAGACGGAGCAAGGGTCATCTTAATCTCCCCTACTGGAAAATTGGTCCCTTTTTCTTTTAATTCGGAGTATGAAGCTACCAATAATGTGGCACAGTCTGAGGCACTACTCTTGGGGCTGCAAACTGCCAAAAACATGAATATTCAAAGTCTCAAAGTTTTCGGATATTTGGAGCTGGTGGTGAGGCAGATCAAGAATCAGTGCCAAGCCAAGAATCCTTGATTAAGAGCTTACAGAAATAAAGTATGGGACCTAGTGGAGAATTTCTTCCTACATTTCAACATATAATTCATGCCAAGAGATCAGAATAGGATGGCTGACCCCCTTGCTGTGGTAGCAAGTAATTTCCGTCCACCACAGAATTCGATCCTAAGATATGAAGTTGAGGTGCGATACCATCCTTATATCCTGGATAACGTCAAACACTGGCAAGTGTTTGAAGATGAGGGGAAAGTGAAGCATTTAATGGAGAATATTGGGGATTTCCTTAACTTGGTCATAGATGCCAAAGAAGAGGAGATTGAAGAGCAACCCCAAAAAAAATGGGAAGAGACAGTGGTTGGGCATAGGGTGCTGCAATTGAAAGGAAACGTGATCCCCCAGGGTCTTGTCCCTTTGGAAATATTGTTCAATAAAAATGATATCCCTAACAAATCGACTGATGAAGGTCGAGTAGATGATGTAAATATCGGGACAGAAGGAGATCTTAAAATTTTAATATTGTTTAAAGGAGTCCTCGAAGAGTATAAAGACGAATACTTCCAATTTTTCAATCCTATAGAGATGTTTTTTCTTGGTCATACCAAGATCTAAAATTTTTTGATATTGACGTCATATAGCATAAGATCCCACTCAGAGGGGATGCTAGGCCACATAAGAAAAATGTGAGGCATATCAATCCTTTTCTACTCCCATCCATAAAAAAAGAAATCAAAAATTTGTTGAAGGCTAATATTATAGTCCCTCTAAGGTATTCAGAGTGGGTGGCCAACCTGGTCCCAGTGAGAAAAAAGAACAGATAAATAAGGCTATGTGTAGACTTCCATAACCTAAATAGAGCACCCCTTAAAGACAACTACCCTCTCCCCAAGATGGATCACATAATACAGAAGGTGGTGGGATCCTCCGAAATGTCTATGATGGATGGTTTCTCTGGGTATAATCATGTGGCGGTCCTTCCCGAGGACCAGAAGAAAATGACATTCACTGCGCCATGGGGTACATTCATGTATGATCAAATGCCCCTTGGCCTGATAAATGCGAGAGCCACTTTATAGCAGGCGATGGAAATTTCTTTCATAGGAGATCAAGGCAAATTTTTCGTGATATATTTGGATGATATCACAGTGTTTTCGAAGAATGATGTTGAACGTATTGAGCATTTGCGACAGAATTTCAACAAATGTCACTAGTTTGGTCTGTCACTAAATCCTCAAAAGTCCATGTTTGCTTTAGAAGAAGGAAAATTATTAGGGCATATTGTAATGAAAGCAGGAGTGAAGATTGATCCAAAGAGAGTGGAGTTAATCAATGGCATTTCACTACCTCGAAGCAAGAAGGAGGTCTAGGTATTACTGGGACGCATAAATTTTCTGAGTTGATTTATCCCGAACTACGCTGAAATAGTTCGCCACATCACTGAGATGCTTAGAAAAAAAACGAAGTAAAGTGGATGCGAGAATCAAGAGAAGATTTTAACAGAATAAAAAGTGCTTTCTCAAAGGCCCCGGTACTAGCAGGGCCCAACTATGGTAAGTCATTTATGATCTTTTCATTTGCATGCCCACATACTGTAGCTGTAGTATTATTACAGAAAAAATGAAAATGGGTATGAGAAACCCATATCCTTTTTCAGTCAGGTACTTAGAGACGCAGAGTCAAAATATAACATCTTGGAGAAATAGGCATATGCCCTGGTAAAGTCCCTGAAAGAATTTTGAATGTATGTACTGCAGTCATCCATAACCTCTTTCATGCCAACGGCCATGGTGAAAGAAATCTTGATTTAGGGAGACAGTGAAGGCAAGGGAGGTAAATTGATTGCTAAGATTCAATAATATGAGTTGGACATCCACTCCACAAAGCTTATCAAAGGACATGGACTAGCAAGAATCTTGTCCGAGTCAAATTTCCAGGCGTTGGGCATAAATATATCTATGGAAGGAGGAGAGTTACCTGAAGTTACAGAGGAACAACCCGAGATAGAAACCACTCTACAAAAAATGCACATGAAGTACCTCCTCAGTACTTGGTATAAAGATATTGTAGAGTACCTTTTAACTCTCAGGTGTCCTCTAAACTTCGATAAGGCTAAATATCAAATTCTGAGATTGAGATCCCAGAAATACATTGTTGCAAATGGTCGATTATATTGGAAGGATCCTTCAGGAATCATACTTTTATGTCTAACATAGTCAGAAGTGGAGGAAATCATGGCTGAATTCCATGAAGGCATCTGTGGAGGTCACTACAGTTGGTAGTCCACAGCCCAAAAAATATTGAAAGCAAGTTTCTTCTAGCCTAAATTGTTTAGAGATGTGCATGCTCAGGTCAGAGCATGCGAGAATTGTCAAAGGTTTGCTGAAAAATAGAAATTTTCTCCCTTACCCATGATCCCAGTACATATAGAAGAGCCTTTTCAATAATGGGGTATTGACTTCATCGGGGAAATTCACCTAGCATCAAGTGGTCAGCACAGGTGGATTCTCACTGCCACTAACTACTTCACTAAATGGGTAGAGGCGATACCAACGAGAAATTCTACTGATGTAGTTGTGATCAAGTTCATGGAGGAGAATATCATATCCCGATTTGGATTCCCAGTTAAGGTTGTAACAGATAATGCTCAAGCTTTCAAATCTGCCAAATTTATTAATTTCCATCAGCAGTACGATATCACCCTGGGGAACTCTACAACCTACTATCCCCAGTGAAATAGGCTGGAAAAGTCTTCAAATAAAACTTTGGTGAGAACATGAAATAAGGCTATAAATGAAAATCAGAAAAATTGGGACTCCCAGCTCAAGTTCACCATCTGGGAAAACCGAATCACTAGTGAAAGGTTAGTAGTTAAATCACCCTATGAACTGGTTTATGTTCGAGTGACAATTTTTCCAATTCAGCTCACCCTGCCCATGGCTAGGTTCCTCCAGGATAGCCAAGAAGAGCCTAATGACCTCATCAGAAGAATGGACCAGTTGGTTGAGTTGGAAGAGACCCAAAACCAAGTGAATAATATTTTAGCAAAATATGAAGAAAAGATGAAGGGCTTGTTTCATCAGCATGCAAAAGATAGGGAAATGCAGTTCAGGGACCTGGTACTAAGGTGGGACATCAAGAGGGTAGATAAGGGTAAGCATGGAAAGTTCGACCCCTTATGGATTGGGCCATTCAATATTGCCAAAGTGAGAGGTAACAACACCATCATATTGGAAAACCTAGAAGGTGACTTGATCAAGGTACCCATGAACGGGCAGTTCTTGAAACCATATTTTCAATACTGAAAAAGGTCTTAGAGGCCTTATGTATATAGTGTATATAATTTTCGTTTTTACATTCATTTTTTATGTTTGTTTTACCATAGGAGTGGTTAAAAATTTTGAAGGGGCCCTTGCTCTCGAGTCTCAAGGAATACTATGTAAACGGTCTGCAAATTTCTCGACACGCTCAAGGATGAACGTGTCATCCCTAGGTGGAGCCAATGTTGTTTTGTTAGCCCTCACACTAAGAGAAAAGAGAGTGGTCTAAATAAACAAAGAGAAAAAGGGTCTCCGAAGATGGTAGGGTGAGTGAATTAAAAAAGCACTTTGGGATGGGAATTCCTTAAGGTGCGAGAGTGGATGGGAGTAGTTGAACCACAAGACAGCTGAATGGGAAGGGCATGTTCCATATGGAAAAAATTAAAAAGGAAGGAACTACACAGAAGGAATTCTGAGGGTACTAAGGGTGAGCAGAGGGACGTGAAGACTTACCCCCTAGAGTAGGTGACTTCAAACGACGTCGCAACTCTCACAAACATTCCATGGGGTAGTGGAGTATAACAAGAGATGCTCATGAAACCCCGATGGAAACATAAGTGGGCCCATCGAGATGGACATCTGGCACCATGTGAATAAAATTTAAGGTAATTTTAGGGAAGCCGATACAAGACTAGTACAGGCATTAACCCGACGTGTGGCTTGCACCTACCTAGCTCCTGGTAGCCAACTACCTATCGCCACGCGTCCCATTATCAATGTCCTTATGACGTCAGCCCTAAAGTTGTCATCCTAGCCTCATGTTCCACACACCTTGGTCTGTTTTGATCTTGTTTTACTCCTAGACTTAGTAAAATACTTTTTTTTACGAATTTTTCATGCAACGAAGCTTGAACTGTAGCGAAGCTTGAACTCCAGTACCAGGTCGTTTTCAATCCTGCATTGCTTTCCCCTTAGGATTTCTCACTGTTTTAAGGTGTTTAGTCATTCCTCCGCTTCACCATTTTCCTTCTGTTCTACTTTTGAAAATGATCATAAGTAAAGAAAAGTCCAAAAAGTCGGAGCCTAAAACCTCACAAGCCCATGAGGTCAGGGTTGTCCCTAGATCTGAACCCCTTATTGATGCCCAAGTGCAAATCCACAACCCATTCTACCCCTTCAATTTATCCCGTGTTAGACCCGAGTTGTTCGAATGTCATTTGAAGGGCCAAGATAGGTTTAGAGTTGTTAATTCAGGTCTATACTACCAGATTGCTCTGACTACATTCCCAGTTCCCAAGTTTATTAGTTGGCTCAGTGAAGCTTATGATGAGCGCAGGGAGTTATTCCTATCTACTCAAGGTAATACTATTTTTTGTATATCCCCCGAGCTCATAAAGAATGGCCTTCATTTCCATCAGAGTCAAAGTTATGTCGAGTTAACAAAGTTATCCCTCTCTTGTCAGTTCTCAAAGTTGCCCTAGAAGCAACAAAGAAAATTTCTCAGCTTTCTTTCAAACTCTCATCTCACAGCTCTCTCGCCCTCAGATGTCGTTCTCTTGTCCACTTTCAGAGACAATGTTAATCCAATCCTTGCTTTCATTTCAAGTTTATTAGGTCTTAAGGAGGTCGAGCGAGTGTCCAAAGAATGTGTAGCTATTTTGTGGCTCATGACTCAAAACGGTACGCTTTTTGATATCCCCACCTTCATAGCTTTAGCTATTCAAACTTAGTTCCAAGAGCTACCTTTAACTGGGTCTTTCCAGTTCTGTTCATTAGTATTTTATCTATTCCCATTTGAACATGCTGACAAGTTTGAGAGTCTAGACCTCGAGAAACATTTGAGAACAAATGCCCAGCCAAGAACTGTCTTTGAGTGGAACATCTCAGTTCGTCAACAACCTTATGGAAGGGGTTATATGAGGTTCTTAAATGAATTCATGTCTATAGCCTATACCATAATAAATCATAACCCTCCACCCAAAATATTTCGTGAGAAGAAGGACTAGCTGCAGTTCGATGAGGAAGATAGCATAGGGGGCTGGTACCTGTATGATGACTACACTGAAATCAGAGTCTACGGCATGGAAGTTCCCCCTTACTGTTAACTCACTGGCACTGCACACCTCAACCTTGGTGCTGCGCCCTTGCCTGAAATATTCAATGTAATTTGTGAAGGCATTGTGTGCCTATAGATTGGCGTTGTGCCCTTGCCGGAAGAACCCCGTGTAAATTGAATTGGAATTGTGCGCTCAGATATAGCCATTGCACACTTGGGTTAGTGTTGCGTGCTTAACCAGAGAAGGATCCTAAAATTTCTAGTAGCCCAAACAAGTTTAAAAATTCTCCAAATTCTTGCCAAAGTACTCCAAGCACTCTTGAGTGGTATGTACGTAACATAAGCCCTATTTTTAAAGCTATTTGATCACTCTTAATTGAATGGAATTGAGACCCTGAATTTTAGCTTGAGATCACTATTTTACCATTGTTTCATATTTCTAAAAGAAATAACAGTCACAGAAAGGGTAACTACATTGATTTAGGGTTTCCATTGATTTAGTTTGCACCTTCTGTTACACAGTAATTTGCCACTGTCCCTGCAATCCCCATATCACACATAGGAGGGTAATTTCTATGACTAATTAGAAGTGTCATGCCTTGAAAATATCATCATTTCATCTTTTTCCATGAGGAAAATATTCCCTCTATTGACCATTTCCAGAGCAGACCACTAAAAAAACCTATTTTTTCCTTAGCACTCGTAGCCCGTTATGCCCTCTTGCCAATGAGGAAAATTAACATTGAGCCCCCACCAGTTGGCGCGTTTTCCTAGTTAATTACCCGCACCAATCTGTTTATGGAAAGTTTTTAAAAAAAATAGGCAAATTTTCGATCACAACAACTTCGTGGATGAGTCATAGGGAGTGGTTCAACTGAATAACCACGACCTCCCTCCTTTGGCCTCTTGTTTCCACCTTATGGGGAAAACTCCCAAGGGATAAGGCCTCCCTTCCACTATTGTAGGGATCCCAACCTCCTCCTTTCCTCTATAAATATAACCATCTTCCATTGATGTGCTAGTTGAACATGTTCTAGTTGAACAAATAGTTGAAAACGTTAGCATAGAGTTGAAGCAATCATAGCTTCGAGAGAACAGTGCAAAGTGTGATTGTTTTTGTGTGTTGAGAACATAGTGAGATCTTGGACCTTTTTTCATGAGGGTGTGACAAATGTGCTTGGATATAGACATGCCAAAGGAGAGCCTCAACATCAAGGCTTGGTTGTAAACTTTGCTTGTCTTTATCATAATAAAATGCATCTAATGCTTATCTTCCATTCTTGTTTACATCTATAATGAGATTTCTATCATTCCTTGATTAGTTGGATAGGTTGTAATAGTTTTATGTTTTTCATGGTGTTATGCTTGTCATGTTGTATTCACTATCTGTACAGGTAATCGAATGTTGATAACAGCGTGTATCGAGCTGGAGAAGAGCGACGGATCAAGTAGCTTCGACGGAAGATGACAACATAGCATCAGAATGAGGTAGGTCATATTCCTTACTCTGAATTTCATTTACAATCTAGGAAGGTAGATGTTAGTATGTTCCTGTAGTTTCTAGACCCACCCTAGGGCTAGAGGGATTGCCTCTGTCCACAGAGGGGATTTATCTGGACAACAAATTGGCGACTCCACTGGGGATCAGTGGGAGTTGGTCCTTCCTCTGTTGGTTGGTTTTTTGGCTTTTTGTTTGATTAGTCTTCTTTTTTGGTTCACCTTCCTTGGTGTTAAACCCCTGTTCAGCCCTTAGAAGACCAGATCTAGTCTCTATTTGTCCATTTTCATCATTTTTTGAGGGAAAAATTGATTGGCGCGGTTATACCTCTGATAGTCATGCCAACTGGTGCTATCTGCTAGTTAGGCACCCGCGCCATCCCTTGTTTGGCACGGTAACCTTGTTTGGTTTTAGGGTTTTCTTGTTCTTGGGCTCTCTGAGCTTGAATTTTGGTCCTGGGTTATTTTTTCTTATTGATTGAGTGCTTTGTAGTCATTTTTTACTGTGTTTAGCCCTTTTCCTTCGGTTTTTTTCCCTTTTCTATCATTTTTTCATTTTATCCCTAGGGCTTCTAGGTGCTTCAGTGTGCTGAGCCTCCTGTGGGAGTTTTGGGTCTTTTCTTTCCTGGTCAACATCGTTTTTTCTTATTTGCATTCATATTGTTGAATCCCATTGAATCATTATGTTTATTGAGTGATTTTTCTCTCTTTAGTTCAATTTCGCTTTGTTTTGCTCCAAGCCTAGATCACACAGTTTGTTTGGGTCTCTTTCGAGATTTTTCTTTGCTTTGAGGGATTTTGTCATTGGTTTGAGTCTTGATTGTGTTTTTTTGAGTTGAGAGAACTTGTTTGGTTTTAGCTCTCTCTTTATCATTCTAAAATTAATGTTTTCATTAGTTTTTTCATTTATTTAGTGCATTTTCTCTAATATATTGAAAAATACAAAAATATTCCTTTGCATTTTTTATCGGCATAGTGGAAATTGAATTTTTTTTTTGCATTACTAGCATTGTATAATTCTAGAGAAGATTTTTATAGTTTCATTAGCTTGAATTGAAAATAGTAGTGGATGTGTTTATGTGTTCATTTTTCTGTCATTTGAAAGCTCTCAACTCTCCCGTAGATAGCTCTTCATTGAACAAAATGAGATTTTGTGGCATGTATTTTGCATCTAGAGGTTTTATTAGATCCAACATTTGATAGGGCCTTGAAATCGAAACGTAAATTGAAGATCAACTTTAAAATTTACTGAGTTAACCTAAGGTAGCATTGAAACTTAATGCAACATCTAGTAGTCTAAGGTAGAGATGTGTTCCAGCGTCTTTAAGCCTAGTAGTTGTCGCTCGCCATCTGGCTATAGATAGCGCTAGTACAGACTTATGCTCCCCGTACCATCGCGTATATAAAGGGAGACACCATTAGGTTGCAAATCCTTTATCCATAGGAAGCTGAGTCTGCCGCCTTTTACCCGTGATACACATGACACAGTGTTCGGAGAGATTGCCTGTACATACATTAAGTCCTTGGTTGATTTCTCTTTCATTTTTACCAAGGTGTATATGGTAGTTCACGGATATCTGGTACACCCATTTACCTAGATTACCAGAGCAGTCATTTTGATCTTTACTAACTCATTTAACTAAAAATATCATCGATCTCTTGTCCTTTCAAGCTCGTGTCCAGCCTAAAAGTGATAGAGTCACCTTTTTCTTGTTTCCCGACTCTTAAAATATGAAACAATATAGTTTGGTTTCATTGTCTTAAAAATTAATCGCCCACGAAATATTCCTGGTTAGAATTTTTGTCCTTAGTGTTTTATTTCAAGATCGTCTCCGATGGTAGCTTTTCCAGAGTTTTCCAATCAAGGAGTCCCCTCTGAAGGGAGTCCTAGTCCTTTTCCTGCTTTATTAAATATTGATGCTCCTTATATGGCCACGTTGTCCCTCCCTGGGTTAACTGTTGGGTTGCCTGTTTGGTTGTTTTGAACCTCTCTAGTCTCAAGTGTCCCAGCTACCATACCATCCACTCCTCCGCCTGAGCAACGCCATGTTGGTTTGAAGGTGGACCTCTCCCATTATTCACCTATTTCTTCATCCTCACCTTCTACTTCGCCTGGTGAAAGTTTGTATTCTAGTACCTAGATGGCTAAAAACAAGAAGAAGAAGTCAGATAAGAGAGAGGCTAACTCTATATCTATTACTTCTAAAACACCCGCTCTTGATGAACCTTCCAACCCTCCGCGGAAAGTTAATTTCCCTTGCATGTTGTGCCAGGGAAACCATATTCTTCAAGATTTCCCTGGGATTCCCAAGGTGCTCGAAGTATGGTCCAACGGTCATCTGTCATTGCCTTTGGCTTCCAGGAGTCAGGTTGGGGGCACGTATTCAGCTAGTGCTGGTAAAGCTCCTAAGAAGCAGGGTAAGCTTGCTAATCCCTGTAAGTTGTGTGAAGGGCACCATGCCATTCACCTTTGTCCATATATGGATGAAGCCAAGAGAGTTTTGGACAACTCGACTATTTCTGCATCATGCCTTCTGACTGGTTACAAATAGCTTTCTTTGAGTCCTCTGCTAGTTGATTCCACGATCGGTCAAGAGTCATCCTTGCTTGATCCTGTTCCCCCAGAAATTCACCATCATGAATCCATCCCTGACCAACCATTGGTCATGGGATCGGTTGAGCTGGCCCCGTCTGTGGTGCACCAGGTATTTTCCATTGAGAGTGGATCTCACATCCCTCGGGTTCTTATTTTTTCTTCCGATTCCTTGGACTTGGAGAAATACTCTCTCATCCCTATACCTCTAGAAGCTACTCCTCCACCTCCCATGATGGAGGTATAGGAGGATACTCCTTCTGCCTCCGTGATGGAGGTGGCAGAGGATGCTCCTTCTTATCCCGTAACACCAGGGGAGGACCATATTGGTTCAATGGTAGCCCCTCCAAGTAGTTTGGTCGCTTCCTTCGATTGGAGTCGATTCGCAGGTTATCGCATTCCTTCTTATGTGCCCTTTGAGATCATAGTACAGGCATCCCATCTGGTCGTATCTAGCACCATTATAGATGAAGGCAAGTCTGTTAGTATTTTATCCTCAACTACTTGGCAAGCTTTCAGTTCGCCGTTGCTTGTGCCTATTATGCAAAATCTGTTGGCATTTAATAGAGGAACTAGTCAACCGTTAGGGATCCTTCCTAAGTTGCCCATTACTTTGGGAGGGAAAATTTTCCATATGGATGTGATGGTTGTTCCTAGCCCCTTGGACTTTAATTTACTCCTAGGCCGCGATTATACTTATGCCATGGGAGCGCTTGTCTCCTCCCTCTTTTGTGTGATGTTTTTTCCACACCAAGGTTGGATTGTGACCATCGATCAACTCACATTCTTTGGTCCTAATATGGCAGCTAGTCCACCATCATCCATGCTAGATCTTTATCCACTAGTTGTGTCATTCCTGCCACATGTCAATTATGTGGCTACCTATCTCGTGCCCATATTTAGTGATAGTGCATTTGTACATCATGTGTTGGGGGCATTGGGTCTAGATTTCCAAGATGTTTTCCTTCCATCAGACGAGAAACCCTTGGAAGCTATGACTTCTTATTCATTATGACAAGGTTGTCAAAGCATAGTTCATTTTCTTGTGTCAAGCTTCTTAAAAAATAAACAAGCTCATCAGAGCATGGTTCATCTGCTTGTGTCAAGCTCCTTAAAAAATGAAACAAGGTTGTCGAAGCATGGTTCATCTGCTTGTGTCAAGCTCCTTAAAAAATGAAACAAGGCTGTCGGAGCAGAGTTCATTTTCTTGTGTCAAGCTCCTTAAAAAATGAAACAAGCTCTTTTGAGGACAGTTCTTTTAAGTGTGCCAACCTCGTTAAAACAATGAAACACATTCCTTGTTCAATTCGAGTCTTTGATTACATCTCGTAAAATCCCAGTCGAGTCTTTCTCATGGTCTCATAATTTAACCTTCATTCCATCCACCTGTCAGTAACTAGCAGTCTACTACGGTGAATGCACTAAAGCTTGGGGGGAATCTACCTCGAATTGAGTCACCATGATGGGGGCATGCTTACTTTTTTCAAGCATAGTTTGTTTCCATTTCAACCTTGTGTAAAAATGAAACCGGTTTCAAGCATATTTTATCTTTGTTTCAAGCTTGTGTAAAAATGAAACCAACTTCAACCAAACTTTCTTGATTTCAAGCTTGTGTAAAAATGAAACCATTCCCATTTTAACTCGCGTGATTGCCATTTTATTAGCCTGTTTTTCCAGGTGAGCATTGGTTCTCTCATTCCATCGTCCCCATCTGCTTGGCCGATCATACGCCTTCACTTGATTTTTTACCCATTCTTGAGGAACCGCTACGATGAGTGGTCTTCTTAGCCAGCCTCTTGAACTTTACTTGTTCTGAGTAGTTCCACCATTGCTGGAACCAGTTTCTACCCTTTATACCACTCATTCCTCCAAGAGGAGTCACCTTTGAGCTCTTTTCTAACTCTTAAAAATTGAAAATATTGCCGAGTCACTTGTCGTTTTGAGCTCGTTAAATTGGATGCGAAGCGATATCTACCCAGTATATGGTTACCCCTTTTTCGGGCTAGGATAGATTATTTACGAAAAAGGAATACCTTAGCCTATCTCGACTAAGAGGTTCTTTCAGATATTTTTTTCTACCTTTCCGATCTGAGAGACTATTTACGAAAAGGGCCATGTTGGAGTTTTATTTTCCGCTTTATTTTAAAACTCTCTAAACATGAAAAGGTGTCGAGTTCTTCCTTGGTCAGACTCGTTAAAACAAATGAAATCAGATATATTCATCATGACATTATCGAGTTCCTTCTTCCTAGGGATCATAAAATATACTAGGTTGAATTTTTCCAAAGGATAAACTTATATGACAAGCATATGGTATCCTCTTCAAGCTTGTGTAAAAATAAAGAGATACTCGCCAGAAATGGTGGGGGAAAATGGAATTTATTCATCAGTTGTGTCAGCAGTGTGTCACTCTTGAACATAGCACTTGTCTGCAGTTCATGTCAGGTGGGGATATCTTCATTCTGTCACTTTTCCTCCATGGGTTTGGGAAATCCGTTTGCCTCTCATTCGATTAAAAATCTTGTCAACATGACCTCTGATCCTATTTGAGTCAAATGCTGCCAAATTTCAAAGTCGCGTCGCCGATATGTTCAAGAGAAAATCCTTCTGTAGTTTTTACATTCCTTGATCCTCTTTTTTAGTCTTGATTCACACTCATATTACCATCTGTGTTTCATGTCGATGATGTGGGATTCATTATGACCCTCCTTCGATGGATCACTTCCTGTCGACTTTAGCTCCTTATCTAGGAAGTTGATCTAGAGACTCCTTTCTGGTACCTTAGAGCTTGCATGCCCTAATGGCAAGTTCTTTGCATTCTAAAACAGGTTCACATCATTGGCCTTTGATCGGGTGATTTCACGGGTGTTCGACTTCAGATCACTGTTCACATTCCATGGATTGTACTAGTAGTACCTTGAGAGCCATTGACACTATGGGTGGTTTCTATCGCACTTGTTAATGGTTCACATCATTGACTGGTAGTCAAGTGATTTTCTAGCATGTTCAACTTCAACACGTCTATTCACATGTTGGAATTTGTACTTTGATCGGGGGGTGTTGGAGTGCAAAACCCTGGGCTTCAATCACAAAAGTCCAGGTTGCGAGGAGTGATGAGTCATTCATGATTATATACATGATTTTTTAGATGGATGGCTGCGACCATACAGTGGGTTCTCTTGTTTCGATCCTCTCTATACGGATGGTTGCGCCCATACCATGGATCTATTTCATATGATCCCTTTATTCGGATGGTTGTGTCCATGCCGAGGATCCATGCACATGATCCTCTTCTTGATGCATAGCTGCACCTATACCATGGATTCATGTATTTTCAACAGATATTTCAGTTATGTATATATGCTTGATTTGAAGGTCTCTGGATAGTAGTGTCTGGTTCCTCGCACGTACTTGTAAAGCATTTCACCCCTCACTCATGTTCAGACTTCATACTTTAGGGGGCATTTGTTACACAGTAATTTGTAACTGTCCCTGCAATCCCCATCTCACACATTGGAGGGTCATTTTTGTGACTAATTAGAAGTGTCATGCCTTGCAAATACCATCATTGCATCCCTTTCCATGAGGACAACATTCCCTCTATTGACCATTTCCTAAGAAAACCACTAAAAACACCTATTTTTTCCTTGGCTCTAGTAGCCTGTTATGCCCTCGTGCCATTGAGGAAAATTAACACTTAGCCCGCGCCAGTTGGCGCTCTGTCCCAGTTAAGCACCTGTGCCAATATGTTTATGGAAATTTTTTTTAAAAAAGAGGCGAAATTTCGATCACAACAACTTCATGGATGAGTCATAGGGAGTAGTTCGACTGAGTAACCATGACCTTCCTCCTTTGGCCTCTTGTTTCCACCTTATGAGGAAACCTCCCAAGGGCTAAGGCCTCCCTTCCACTATTTTAGGGATCCCAACCTCCTCCTATCCAATATAAATATAGCCATATTCCATTGATGTGCTAGTTGAACATGTTCTATTTGAACATATAGCTGAAAAAGTTAGCATAGAGAAGAAGCAATCATAGATTCGGGAGAACAGTGCAGAGTGTGATTGTTTTTGTGTGTTTAGAACATAGTGAGATCTTGGACCTTTTTTCATGAGGATGTGACAAACATGCTTGGATACAGACCTACCAAAGGAGAGCCTCAAAATCAAGGCTTGGTTGTAAACTCCCCTTGTCTTTATCATAATAAAATTCATCTGATGTTTATCTTCCATTCTTGTTTACGTCTATAATGAGATTTCTAGCATTCCTTGATCAGTTAGATAGGTTGTAATTGTTTCATTTTTTTCATGGTGTTACGCTTGTCGTGTTGTCTTGACTGTCTGTACAAGTAATCGAACGTTGATAGCAGAGTGTATCGAGCTGCAAAAGAGTGACGGATCAAGTAGATTCGACGGAAGACAACAACATAGCATCAGAATGAGGTGGGTCATCTTCCTTGCTCTGAATTTCATTTACAATATAGGAAGGTAGATGTTAGTATGTTCCCATAGTTGCTAGACCCACCCTAGGGCTAGAGGGATCACCTCTGTCCTTAGAGGGGATTTACCTAGACAACACCTTCACTCATTTCCTTCATTTTTTCAAGCTTCCATTTAATTCCCTTCCACTCATCTCATTTCACTTGTACCCTAGGGTTTTATAAGTCAGATTTTAAAATGTATAAGGGAGAAGATAGTGGTGTTGAGGCACAAATGCCAAGAAGACATGATCATAAGGGAGGGAAGATAAACAAAATTGATCCTATCACCACACGGTAACTGATGGCCTCTCCTCTCACTATTTCTTTCTTTAAGCATGTGGGCTTCTTTGAGTTTTTTGAGAGAGTGCAGCAAGTCCAAAATCACCTGGAGTTAATAAGACTATTCATCATCAATCTACATGACAAGCAAGTCATTCTTGTTGGGGTTACTTTTGAGATGTCCACCAATGCCATTGCAACTGCTATAGGGATACCTAGTGTGGGAGAGAGGTGGTTTAAACAAGCAAACTTGGACATGAGCTATTATGAACCATACCTCAAACCTAGGTACAAAGAACACAACAAGTCAATTTCCCTTTTTCTCATCTCCTTGACCGGTATGTGCCCATGATAAGGATAATAATGAAGTATTTCACTTGTGAGGGAAGGTTTTCCCACCTCTACTGATACCATATATGTCTTATTATGTATTTCACTAGAGTTAGAATCCTGCATTTTCCTTATTATCTTTTCCATAGCATTGAAAAAATGGCTTACATTGTGCAAAAGAGGGATTACAATCAGAAAATGCAAATCCTATTTCATAATTCACTCATCAAGATGGTGGTCATGCATCAACTTCAGCAGGAAAACATTTCATGGGATGCATTCATTACCAATGAGGTTTTCACTACTTTACCTGGCCATCATCAACAGGATATTCCTTCATCTTCTCATCCTCCCATATCTCCTTCTCCATCACATCCTGCTGCTCATACATTAGCATCCACTCATATCCAGTCACCTCATATTGATCCTTCCTCATCACCTTTCCACAACCCTTCACCCTCATGTCATGATGCCAAAGCATCAAGCAGTGAAAGGGACATTGAGACAACTGACACTAAAATGATTGACATTAAGCCATTTGCTTTGACATATCAAAGAGACCACATGAATGTGCTTGCTTCACTTGGTGTGAAAGGGGCCATGCCTTCTTCGTCAACAAAACAGGTAGAAAAGGGCAAGGAGAAGGTTACAGAGCCTATCACTATTGAGGGGGAGGACAAACATGAAACTGAGTAGGAGTTTCAGTTGATTGAGATTGATGATGAGGAAAAATATAGAACTACTAGTGCAGTGATAAGAGGCAAAGATTCCCGTATTAGTGAGCTTCAAGCTAATCTTGGTAGATTAAATAATGTGATTAACTTTCTTGAGCTAGAGAATCAGCAGCTAGAGACAAAACAGACCATCAGTGAGGTCAGGGAAATTAGAGCTTAGAAAGAGGCTGGAAAGGCCAAGGCTTTGCCAGATGAGACCTTAGGTAGTTTTGATGATAGTGATGATGAGGAAGATTAGCTTCCTAGACAGAGACCAAAGACCAATGGACTGAAGAGGGCCTTAGCCTGAGAAAGGCAGAAAGAGGCAGAATTAGTAGAGCAGCTTACTCCAAGTGACCTTCTTGCCATAAAAAATGACAGAGACAGAGAGCCTTGGCTTGAGAGAACCAAATTGCATCTAGAGGGCCTACTAGAGAAGGCAAAGAATGACACTAACATTCAGAGGAAGATGGCAAGACATTATGCCATGAGAAACAAGATTGTAAGGGCCAAGCTCAAACATTCTGATGCAAAGATTTATGCCTTGACCTAGTCAAAGGAGAAAGAGAAGCTCAATATTCTTGCTGAGGTGTCCCTTCAGGCCTCTAACCCTTGATCAGCAAGAAAAATTCCAATTTTGGCACTTTTATGCACATTTTTATTTTTTGACAGTTTAGCATGCATAAAATTGGCCAAACGCGCAGCGCCACTGGCATTGTGCTCTTTTTTGGGCCATACAAATGGAAAATAGTCAACATATTCATGCTCCTAATGATAATTACATCAACCTCACAACGTTTCAGGAGATTTGGAGCAAAATTGGTCCCTCAAAAAGGCCAAAAACCATCAAAAAATCATGTTTCTGCCCTATTTTTTACCTTCGCGCTGCGAATTTACCAGTCTTAGCAAAACAAGTTTTTTTATAGGGAATATTGACACCACTTTGGAAATTTAAAGCATATTTTGAGACTAGACTTGGAGACCTTTCCAATGAGCCATCATGGAGCTCATTTGGACATCGGGAAGGCCTTCAAAAGTTGGTTGCAAGACAAGCCACTTTTTTTGTCATGGCGTTGTGTGTTTGAACCAGCTGTGCCCCTGTACCTTGGCACTGCGCCCTTGCCAGGAGTTGAATAAAGACACCAAAATTTATTACAAAAGTTATTAAAAAAATCCTTAAAATTCAAATATTTCCAAAGCTAGCTCCAATAATGAAGTTAGGAGTTATTATTGTAGTGAGTCACTTTCAGATATTTTGCCTTGGGCCTTGCATGATCTCAAAGGTAAAAAATGCATTAACTCTGTAATAAATAACTTCTAAAACCCTAGCATGGGATCACCTCCTCATTTTGCAGATAAATACTGCATGTATGCTTCATGTTTTTGTTGGTTTTGTTAGGGTCCTATAATAATAGGATTCATAATTTTTTAATTGACTTTGATTAGTCTTGTAATATGTACATACTTTGATTTATGAAAATTTCTTTCCCATATTAGAAAATAAAAAATGAAAAGAGGGTAAAATTCCTAAAAGAAAAATTAAAAGACTTAAAAGAAAAATATAAAAAAGAATAGAAAAAATTGACCCCAAACAAAAAAGAGATAAGAATAAGACATGAAAGTGATGCAAGTCAAAATGCCACCACTACTTACTTTTTACTGCATCAATAAATGATTATGTGTAGCTTTTTCAAAATTCCATAATCCATGATTAGTCAAATAGCTTAATCTTGACTTTTCATGCTGATATATAGAGAATAAATATCTTGTCAAACAGTTTAAACTTGACAAATCAGTAGTTAGGTAGAGAATAAAAGAGGAGCTCAATATTTGAATCTAAGCCCTTGGATGAAATAAGGTTAGAATTAAATAGTTTCCTGTTTTAAAGAAAAATGGATAAGGATTTGCAAGCTCAAATGCACCCAAATAAATAAGGAAAAAATGGTATAATAAATGATAAGTAGGAAGAAAGCAGTTTTACAAGCCATGGATAAACATCATTTGACATATTACTAATTTACCTCCCCACAATGTGTTCCAGTACTAAAATCCTTCAGTTATAAGGACTCGGAGCATTTCTATGACTTCTAGTGCAACCAGACCCACGTCTTAATGACTGATTGGCATCAAGGTATTGGATTCCACCACATTAAATCCCTTCTCCTTCATAAAAAACCATTTTCCCTTAACATCACTCATTTTTCCCTATTAAAACCCCTTTTCCTAAGTAAAAATGCATGTTCACCCTTGGAAAAGTAAAAAAACCCTAAAAATGCACTTATCCTAAGTTTTCAAGTTTAAAATGTTGATATTAGGCCCCCACTATGAAAATCTTGCCTAAAAACATGTTTTAACACTATCCTATGTGTATTTTATTTCCCACACTCATTTCACTATTAACATACTAATATAATATATTAACTCCTTTTATATACCTTCCACTCTGTGTTATATTAATTCATTTTATATTAAATAACCCAACCCATATTTAACTTTTTAACATATGTTTATTTTCCCCACATGAATATTATCCTGCTCCCCATAGGTTAAAAGTGTCCCTTTATATAAATAACTCGCCCAATGTTTACATTCCACTTATATGCATTACATTGGTTGAAAAAACATTAAATCCGCCTATCCCATTTAACATATAAACTTTATGTTAAAACTCTGTGTTAACTTATAAATTCAAACCCGTTGCATAAATCTACCATCAAAAATATCATAGCGTGATCTTTAAACAAAATGAGATTTGCAATAAAATTTGTTTATACCCTTCCTCTCTCCTACACGTGTTGCAGTTGTATTGGATCGCATCCATTCAAGAAAAACCATGTACCATCCTTCGACGATGCGATAAACCACTCAGTGGTAAATCATCCCTCTGTGAAAAAAAGCACTCCTGATTTGAATTGATGGGTAATTAATGTGATTATTGTTTAAACTTAAATTCTTTATAAAAACACCCGAACTACATTCATTTAAGTTTTTTATTACTTTCTGCTCGTAAACCACTCCAAACTGAGAGAAAAATGTTGTCGCCCCTATTTGAGTGCATAAATCAATAGAATTCAACCAAATTCACTACTGTGATCACTCAAAAGTCTCCAGACTGTGTTTAAAAGGTCACAAGAAGCTTTTGAAAGCTTTCAACTCCCAGCAAAACTTTTTCTGCATCAAAATTCCTAAATTCACAGGTATTTTTTCAGAAAAAAAGACCTATCCATCCATTAAAAGAACTATACTATTGAATTGAAGCCTTTTTAAAGCTTGTTTTCCTTAGAAACAACCAGATTACCTCATAAATTCATCTCTGCTGCAAACCCTGAGAATTCATAGTTTCTGAAGTTGTAATTTTTTTTTTAAGAAAAATCTAATTGATTTAGCCATCTGAAGACCTAAAAGAAGACCTTTGAATTATCTGAATCCTTTCTACAATACTCAGAAGCCCTTTGGCATAAGCTTTGATTGTTTTCATGAAAGAAATTTGCAGAAAAACCCTTAATATTTTTTCCTGAGTCTGTAAAACTCAAAGAAAATGGTTTTAAAAGAAAAATTTGCAGTTTAAGTCACAATAACCATAATTATACCTTTTGTAGTCCAAAAGAAACCTCTTTTATACTTAAAAACCTTCTCTAAACAATTTAATCTTACAGAAGTGTGTTAAAGACCTAAAAACAGAGTTTTAGAAATCAAGGGGGGTTAAATTGTTAAAAAAAACCTATCAATGGCATCTAAAAGCACAATTATAATCAGTCCACTAAAATATCCTATTCATTAGGGGAATTTTAAGGTCCAAAATGGGCCTCCTAAGGAAATTTTAAATAATAGTGGAAACAATAAAATAAGATTTGATGACATCATCAAATTTTGGAGGGAAAAAAGAAAAAGCTACTTTTTCAACTTGTATTTTCAACTTATCTCCAAAATTGTTTACTCAAATTTCAAGCAGGAGTAGTTGTTGGATGCCAAATTTAATTCCTCATCCAAGGAGTACCCATGTTGCATACTTTCGATGGACCCTGCTACAGGAAAAATGAGGAATACATGAAAAACGTGATTTTAATCTAAAATATGCAACATGGGTACTCCTTGGATGAGGAATTAAATTTGGCATCCAACGAGTAATCTCGCTCGAAATTTGACTAAAAAATTTGGGAGCTAAGTTGAAAATATGAGTTGAAAAAGTAGTTTTATTATTTTATTATTTGTTAATCTTTTTACCCTTTTACATAAAAGATGGTGAATCATCCTCCATGGTTGACATGATCATCTTGAATCCTATTCGTTCTTATAAAGTTTATTTTGGTTGTACATTTTTCTTAGGAGGCCCATTTTAGACCTCAAAATTCCCCTAATGGTAGATGTAGAACATACCCCATTGACTGATGTGGACTACAAAATCACTAATCCAGTAATTGAATTTAACTTTCTTGAGCTCCACTGCTAGAGCCAAGAGAAATATTTGGACCAAGTAGATTATGTGCTTGTTTGGGAATATAATTTTCCCAAGTATGTTGTTCCTCACACACATCAATGCCCTAAAGCCATGAAATTGTGCTAAACTCATTATTCCCCATATCAAAGAGCAATAAAAAGAATTATTGTTCACTATAACAGCTAAATCCATAAATCAAATGCTTCATTTGTAGCCTGAGCCCAATGAGGTTCCTTTGTCCATTGAAGCTCTGAAAAAGTTATATTTGGAGTTATGTTTTCCCAAAAGATTTCAAATCTTTCAAACATTCATGCCCTCCGATGTAGAAATCCCCAAACCTAACCCTCCATATTCCTCTTCCAAATTCCCAGAAGGAACCAGACACATCATCTCTACGCTGTCTTTTATCCTTGGTTACTTCACAGATGAACATCTAATGCATTTATACTTCGTTTTTTGTCCATCTTTGTGCCTGGTCAGCCCCCTACAGTCATCTATAATTTTACTGAGTATATTGCTGATAGTATCCATGAACAGCTTGTTAAACTACCCATTAAAGGTGTTTTTAGGTATACCTCATTTCTCTTCCATATGTTCCTCTATTTCCAGTTAGACAACTTTCCAATAACTCTTCAAAATATGGATGTAGAAGGAAATGCAAAGTCTATTATTTTTTGGACCTCCTTGATTAGAAAGGAGTCAATTGAGTTTACATATGCCAACTTTACAAACTGTTTCATTCATCCATTGATAAATCTACTTAAAAATAGTGTGCAACCTAGAATCAGTGATGAGATTAAGAGGGTTTTACAGTTACCACAACAGAGCAAAACAGTTGATTGGTATTTATACCAAAATCACATTGTGATCAGAGTTTATGGGACAAACCTCATTCCCTACAAGTTGCCAAAATATTTTCCAATGCGGTTGTTTGCTTTAGAATATATAAGATAGATTTGAAATTCAGATTCAGTAAATTTCTTGGCTACTAAGAAGAAAACCCATTTTAAATTGAAGAACCAAGTGGGTCCATTTATATGCAATAACAGAGAAGCAGGTATAGAGGCAGAAAAGAAGTTGTGAGTATAAGTTCAGCAAAAATTTTCCTTGGCACTATGATCCTTACGGTATAATAAGTAAAATGAGAGTGAAGTGTAAATTAACTCCCGGTATTCATGAAAATAAGACTAAAATTGAGAAATTTTCTAACCAATCTGAATGGTTAGAAAACACACTGGTAGAAGCTAATCAACAGAGTGATACTAGTCACATTTTGCAGACTCTAGCTCAGGAAGACATAGGTACAAAACAAATAGGGAAGAAGGATCATATACTGTTGAAACTGCCATAGAAACCAAGTTTAAATTCAGGTACATCAAGAAACCAAAGACAAATCCAGTAGATAAAGCAAAAGAGACAATGGAGATTTTAGATACAAATATTCTAGATAAAGACACTGTGCCTCCCATAGTGATTGTAAATGAACAACAACCTACTACTTCAAACACAAAATTGATTTAGAAACAGCAAAGTGTGGAAGTTTCATCATCAAAATAGCTAGAGGACAAAGATATGGATATTAAGGAAAGGTATAAAGAGATCAAGGCAAAAAATGAGGAATTCAAGAATGAAATTTATTCTCAATAATTGAAACAAACTCCATGCATACAAAAACAGGCTACTTTCAGCCTTTGATTATAAGGATAAGAAATTACCGATGATAGTACTTCAACCCATAGAGCCAGCTCCCAAAACAATATCTGATTACAAAAAGGTTGATTTTGAAGTGCCAGCCCAAGACATTCATCCCTTGGACCAAATTTAATTCCAAAAACAAATTTTAGAGATGATATATTCTACAATGACTACAAAAGCAATGAGTGTTCAAAATCTCCAGAATGCTTTGACAAATGTGAAAGATTAGCTCAAGGTTGAAAAAGATTTATCATATGCTAAGGGTACCAGAATCAAATCTTTAGAGGAGTTAGTGATTGAAGTGGGTTATGACCCTTCTAATGTAAAAGCTACAAAAGAAATAGTAAAAAAGGAAAATATTGATATTGCAACACTCAGGAAACAGTTGAAATTACCCCCTACAAAGCATCCACAAGCCAAGGAGATTGTACAGGAAGCAAATCAAAAGGATGATATGATGAATCTCATATTACAGATGACAACAAAAATTAAGGAAATGGAGATAGATATGGACAAATTAGTCCAGGAAAAAGAAACTGCCAAGGCACAAAATTTCCCTCCTACTATAATTCTTGTGGTGACAACAACAATGCCATCCACTCTAGCAGAAGAATTAGCTCCAAAGTTTCCATTGTCTATAGTAGTGCCAGTAACTTCATCTACCACTTCTGCCACTGAGTCTTCTACTACAACATTTGAGAAATTAGATAAGGCCAGGAAATTAAAAAATGCAATGGAGGACATGTCCATACAAAGCAATGAAATAAACAGGTGAGGAGCAAATCAAGAACCTTGAAGATTCCAAGAAGTTAGCATAGATTAATGCTAAAACTGAAGAAAAAAAGGCTAAAAGGTCAAGTGAACAACTCAAAAAGTTAGAAACAGAGTTGACCTTGAAAAATCACATGGCACATATTAAAAATAAACTATGGTCCAATATCATTGAATCATTCAATGATACTTGGCCATCTATACAAGTGATTTATGAACAAAAGGATTTACTCAAGAATAGCTAGAGAAGAAATAAAGAAGACCAAAGAAGAATTAGGTGCCAAACCTGAAGAAGAACTGGAAATTATTAAGTTCCTTAATTCTAAAAATAAGCAGGAATTGGATGAAATAGTAATAAAAGACAAGAAAGAAACCATACTGGAGGTAAGAAAAATAATTTACAAGAAAAATTTGATGAAACTGTTGGAAGAAAAGTGCCAAAATATGGATATAGCCATCACAAGATTCATGGTGAAATTTGACACTTTGAGGAAAAAGGGCCTAACAAATATTCTAGTAATCAATGATAAATTGATGAAACGAGAAGATTATAATAAAAAGATAAGGGAATTTTCCAAAGAATAGGTGAAAAAAATCATATTGACAAGGGATTCCAACAGGTAAAGTTTTGCACAAAAGCATTGAAAATCCGTTTTATTTACAACATGAAGTAAAACACATTTTTATGGTCAAGCCAACCTTTGCAAAGTACACTGAAGCTAATGAGAACTTTAGGAAACTCATGAAGATAAAATTACCAGATGTAGAATTTTGGGAGAAGCTAACATATTTGCTGTAAAATCAGTTTGCAAGAAGAAAAAATGAAAAAACAGAGTAGTTGACTTTACTACACAGTAAAAAGATTTTTAAACAGTAAAATAGTTATCAGTAGTCAAAGAGTATCAAATGAAAGATAAAGTTCAAAACTAATTGAAGATCAAGCTACTAGCATGAGGGACACCTCAACTTCCCAGTTGCAGCACAAATCCAAACAACGTGCTATTTAATCTCAATAAATAGGACAACTAGCGATTTGTTAGGCAGTTGTCATTATCTTTTTGTAAAAAGATATTTTATTTTCAAAAAAAAAAAATTCCTAAGATTATTCTAGGATATTTTGTACTATTTTTTGTATAAATACTTCATCTTTTGAAGTATAGTGTGGATTAATTGTTGAATATCTCTATAGCTGTTATATTCTAAACCTAAGGGTTCTTCTATCAAGTTCAAGTCATAAGACTGGATCTCAAGCAATAAAGCATCATATTACTAGATTCATGTGTTGGGCCACTAAAGAGAAGTATCTTCTAAATGTTATTTGTCAATTTTCTTATGTTTTTCATCCATTCATGAATGTGTTATAAATTTTAATGTGAAATCAGGAATTGTTATATCAGAATTTGTTAAAAGTACTCTGATATTGACTTATTTTCATTTAAATGTTTTCTGTCGATATCTAGACTAGGGAACCCTTAATTGCTCCCTAATTTTGATTGACCTCTCCTTTTTCAATCCTTATCCAGATAAAAGAATTCTTAATTTCTCTTTATCCCGATTAAAACCATTTCACCATCAGCCTTTGAAGATTTGAAGTGACTCTACTATCTTGCCTAGTGAAAATTTAATTTTAGACCTTGATCCTGATCTATCTGCTTGACACATTGACTCCATTTTCCCAATGGAAAACATATCTATAAATATCCATTTCAGTAAGTGATTTTCCCACCAAACCAAGTCAAAACCCCAAAACCAATTTTGCCTATATAACTAGCCTAAAATCAGATAAAAACAAAGTTAAATCTTATAGAGAGAACCCTCTCTGAGCGTTAGGAAGGCTAAATCCTAAAGCTTGAAACTAGGTTTGTGGTTACCTCTAATATTATTTAAACTATAATAAAAAATTTCACAACTTTGAGAGTTATTAGAGTGATAATAGGTTGGTTGGTTGTCGAGCTTAATATTGCATAGACTCTGAGTTGTAAAGAAGTTGGCTTTGAAGTGTTGTAAATGTTTTGGACTGGATATCAATGGAACAAGCATATTCATAGGATTCATTAAATTGGTTAAATTGTGATGTTATTATGATCTTGTAATGGTTTCCTTTTGTTTCCCATTTTGTACATCAATTTCTCTTAGGACAGAACATGAAAATTTAGATTAAGATATGTTGTTTAGAGGCACCTTAACTCTATCTACTTTCTGTTGTTTAAATTTTTTCCTCTACTAGGTTTGATTGGAGAACTTAGGAGTTCCCTGCTCTCCCTTTCCACCTAGTTTGTTTTCTTGAGATTAAATCAGCAGAGTCTAGCCAAAGAAGTTTATGTTTTTCCCTTCCCTTTGGTTCTGCTTGAAATGTTGTTCTCAAGGCTTTTTTTGAATTTCACTCACTAGGGTTCTACCAAAGAAGATTATGGTTTGCCTTGTCCTTTGGTCTATCTTGAACAATCACTTTAAAGGTATTTGAAGCCTGATTGAATAAATTAGGAGTTCCCTGCTCTTTAATCATTATTGAATTGTTGTCTTAAATGTTTTATTTTTCTGAAAGTGAATAGCTAGAGAATTTAGGAGTTCCTTGCTCTCTAGGGTTTGTTGGATTGTTGTCTTAAATTTTACTTGGTAAATTCTGGCCAAAGAAGTTTATGGTATGCCCTTTCCTTTGGTTCCTTCTTAAAAATAGTAATATTAAAGACTCTTCTTGTTCTAGTACATGTTAAAGGATTCTTAATTTCCCTTTTAGCTACTAAACTCACAACTTAGTGTTCATTTTACACCCACATAAGCTATTAAGATCCATTTGGCTTTGTTAAGTTGCCCTAGGAAACACCCTTGACTTGTTGTTGTACTCTTCAAACCTTTCACAGACTCCATAGCCTAATGGTTTGAATTTATCTTACTCTATATATTCTTCTTAACAAGAAACCAAACCAAACAAAAGAAAACAAAAAATCCCTATCATTTTAACTAGCCTAAAATCAACATCCTAAATCAACCAAGTTATATATTTTTCACAAATATAGACAAAGCCCTCTCTGAGTCCAGGCAGGCTAGGTCCTAGGACTCCAAAGTTGGTTTGATGTTACGCTTGTTTATTTTGTCTTAATAATCTGACAAATTACAGGGACCTAACATAATGGCAACCATAGTGGGGACATAAACACTCATTGAAAACCTTAGTGTTATATAAAGAACTCAGAAAACCCAAAAAATATCTCAAGATTGGTATCCAATTGTTGATGGTGGACAACAAACAAATCCTCAAAACAGTTAGCATCATCCACCTGGTGACTCCACTGGTTCTCACAAACTCCCCTGGGAATGTATTAATCAATCTTTATAGTATAAAACCTACCCACATACTGTGTGAATTCAGTAATTTTACAGATAGGTTTGTTTTTCAAAATGTTACAAGTGTTCATGCTCTCTATATTTCGGGTCTGAAATCTAGCTTCACAAAGAATATGCACCAGATCTCACCCTAACCCAAACCTTCCTGCTATAGTTGATTACCTAGAAAGAATCTTAAGAAAAACCTCTAGGATTGAATATTCAACTATTGTGAGACCAATTCACAAAGCAAGTTCCTTTCCTGAAAGCCTTACATCCTTGCAAGATACCCAATTTGACTTACACCATAGAAGAAACCTATTTAGAACTAAGTCTCAAAGTTGGATAGACTAGACAAACCTTAAGCCTACTAGCTTACAATAGAGTCCTAGTAGAGAAGCCTCTCCTTCCACTCCTCTTGATCTTTAGCTTCTCCAACACTTTGACTCCTTTCGTTCTAAATCTGCTTAATATCAGCTAACCAGTCCAAGTGCATCTGCTACCCCCACTCATGCATCCACTGTTCAAACCCCTCTATCTCATCCTCCACCTCCACTCATAAACCCTCTTATAAATCCTCCTTGGGTTCCTTTACGTCAAAACATGGTAGCATGGTATGCCCCATTGGTACTACCACAACCTTTGTTGCCTATGCCATAGGACTATCAATCTAGAATCCCTCACTTTAATGGTACTGATCCCACAACTACCGAACAACATGTAGACAAGATGAATGATGCTTTTTACTACCAAGAAATAGAAGATGAGACCATACAAATGAGAATTTTTGCCAACGTTTAGGAGGAGAATCAAAGAAACGGTTCAAGAGCTTAGCCCCTAATAGCATTCATGATCTCCCTTCCCTTCATCAAGTATTCATAAATAAGTGTGAGACTAAAAAATATCCTCTTAAAATATTATCGGAGTATGAGAACCTTAAAATAAATGTTGGGTAGAGTGTTCAAGACTACTGCACTAGCTTCAATAGTGCATATAATGCACTTCCTCCCCACATGAAACCCCCACAAGGCCTAGCCCTAGTGAAATTTCTAGATGGATTTGATCCAGAAATGACTTACCAATTAAGAGAAAGAGATCCCATTACCTTAGAAGACATGCAAAGGGGAGCAGTAACTGTGGAAGCCAATCTAATTACTAAAAGGGCTAGAATGAGAATAGAAAAGAGGGTTACACACAAATAATAACCTTTGGCCTCCACATCCGATGCTAAAATTAACAGTCTAGTTAGGACAATGGAAAGGATGATGGAGAGAATTAACTTAAATGAAAGAGTCCCCCCTAGGGAAAATCTAACAAATCCTCAAAGAAAAAACAAAAACCAAAACTTCAGAAGAGATCCTCCTCAAATAAGACAAAGAGAAACTAACCAGCAAATCAGACCTCCTTTCCAAGAAAACTATGTATATGAAGAGGACAAAGAGACTGAGGAGCTAGAAGAAAACCATGTGAATCTAATAGGTTATGATAATGAAGATGCTGTTTTTCTCACAGAAGAAGAACAAGGTCTGTTTTCCTCAAACCAAGCTGAAAGAACATATGTGGATTCTGAAGAATACAAACTAGGATTTGAAAATGCTATCATGGAGGTTCATAGGTAGTATGACCTCAGAAGTAGGAAAACCCAAGATGTCCCCAAGAAGAACAAACTAGAAATTTCTGCTAGGAAGACCCTTGAAAATAGTCCTAAAAAGACAGTAGAAAATACAAACATGATGGCTAAGCATTTTGATCAAAGTAAAAACAAAATCAGCCAACATGATGGTGACCAAAACTGCCCTAGTACATCAACTAGTGGCCCTGAAAAAACTGTTTTAGCTGAGATTCCAAATAAAAATCAGCAAGCTAAAGTTGCCGAAAAAACAATGTCTGATAAAATTGATTTAAATCTACCAAGAACATAAACACCATTCAGTATTGAGAGTGAAATTTCCAAGAGAAAAATAGCCATACCCCTCTGAATTAGTGACTCAATATGTATATAGATCTCAAGTTTTGAAGGCTTTAAACATAGGAAAGAACACTCTTACTGTAAATCTAACTAATGACAAGCCAGAATTATTTTTTGGACCAACAGTAGAAGGAAAGTTTCAAGAGGGAGGTGTGCCCCCATTCTATGTCAGTTTGAACATCCATGAAAAAATCATACACAATTCCATGATAAATTTTGGTGCTTCACATAACCTCATGCCAAAGGTAGTGATGGAATGATTAGGCCTCGAAATAGCTAGACCATACAAAGACTTGTACTCTTTTTATTCAAGTAGAGTTAAATATCTGGGCCTAATCAATGATTTATTTGTTAATCTAGCACAAATACAAGCGAGGAGCTTGGTAATGGATATTATAGTGATTTACATTCCCCCAAAATATGGCATGCTTTTATCAAGATCATGGGGAGCCAAAGTCCAAGGAACCCTCCGAATGGAAATGACATATGCTACCATTCCAGTGTTTAACAAAAAAAGAATAATGTACAGAGAATCTCACATGAAATACATAGTAAGCAGCCAAGATAAGTCAAATAACACCCCTCTCTATTTATTTTGTACAATGAATATGGCATTAATGAACAAGTATATAGAAAAGAGGAAGAGCAAGACCTGTCAAAATATTAAAACCAAACAAAAAATGAAGAACATAACAGTCAAAACCATAACAACAATGAATAAAAACACAATGGTGAATCTGAACTTGAAACTCTTTGGAACATGAGCTTTGATAGCTCTTGTGGAAAAGCTAGTTCAGGAGCAGGTGTTTGGATACACAAAACTAATGAGGATCACTCTTACAAGTTGGATTTTCAATGTACAAACAATATTGCATAATATGAAGCTCTTCTTCGAGGTTTACAATTGCTGAAAAATATAGGAGCTAAGAGGATTTCTGTTCAGGGAGATTCCGAGCTAATTATAAGGAAAATTAAAGGAGAATATTCAGCCAAAAATCCGAGGTTAAGAGTATAGAAATTTTTCCATAGACCTCCTAAAAACATTTAAGTTTTATCTAAAAACATTTAAGTTTTATCTAAAAACATTTAAGTTTTATGAAGTTACCTCTATCCCAAGAACTCAAAACAGACTTGCAAATGAACTAGCAGTCGCTGCCAGCACTTGCCAGCTGCCTCATGCCAATGAACAATACACAGTAAAGGTTAAAAAAATATTGATAATCCCTAATAACATAGACTATTGGCATGTTTTTGAAGGTGACAAACATATTGAAGACTTCCTGCAGTCCAAAAATGAGTTTGAAATGCCAAAATCAGATTCAGATCATGAAGAGGACTGCTCTATTGAGGAAAAAACAAACAAAATAGAGCCACCTTATGTTGTTGATATAAATATGTTATAACACCCTCATGAGGCAGAATTGTGTGAAGATTTAGATAAAAAGGACCTTGAGGTATTGCAATGCAAAGAAAATCTATTTCCAAGAGGACTTGTCCCCTTATAATAGCTTTTTTATTTCAATGATGTTGCTAGGAAGCCTAAAATAGAATCCACTGAAACAAATGTAGAAGAATGCAACATAGGTAGTGAGGAAGAACCTAAAATGATAAAATTGTCCAAAACACTGCCAGCTCTTATAAAATAGAAATACATTGAGCTGTTCAAATAATTTAAGGATGTGTTTACATGGGGCTATGAGGACTTGAAGTCCTATGATACAAGCATCATTCAACATAAGATTCCTCTCAAGGAAAACCAAAAATCATTTAAGCAGAAATTGCGCAGAATAAACCCTATCCTAATGCCTTTGGTTGAGAAAAAAAAAAAATGTATGATGCTGGAATAATTGTCACACTCACGTACTCGGAATGGGTCTCAAATCTTGTATCAGTGAAGAAGAAGACAGGGGAAATTAGGCTATGCATAGACTTCATAAATTTAAACAAAGCCTCCCTGAAAGACAACTACCATTTACCTAAGATGGATCATATATTTCAAAGAGTAGTAGGCTCCACAAGAATATCATTTCTTGATGGTTTTTCAAGGTATAATTAGGTGCTAGTACATCCAGATGATCAGCACAAAACCTCCTTCATTACACCTTGGGGCACCTTCATGTATGTCAAAATGCCTTTTGGGTCAATGAATGTTGGGGCCACTTTTCAAAGAGCCATGGAAATTTATTTTTCCAAAGAAATAGGTTACTTCATTGTGATATATCTTGATGATATCACAGTCTATACCAAAACCGATGAAGAACACCTAGATCACTTAAGAAAGGTCTTAGAAAAATGTAGAAAGTATGGTCTATCTTTAAATACCAAGAAAAAAAAATTTGGTCTTAAAGAAGGAAAAATTTTAAGACATATCATCTCTGAAGAAGGGATTAAGATAGACCCAAAGAGGATTGAGGGGATATTTCAGATCAATCACCCTAGGAACATCAAAGAGCTGCAATATTTCATTGGAAAGATAAACTTCTTAAGAAGGTTCATACCAAACCTTGTAGAACTCCTACGAAACATTACTAACATGCTGAAAAGAGGAATAGGAGTAAAATGGACCACAAAAGCAAAAAAATCCTTTGACTGGGTAAAACAAGCTCTCACCCAAACACCAGTCCTCATCAGCCCTGACTTCACTAAGGACTTCTTCACTTTCTCATTTGCATCAGAACACACAATTGATGTACTATTACTACAAAAGAAAATAATGGGACAAGAAAAGCCCATAGCTTTCTTCAGCAAGGCACTAAGAGATGCACCTATGAAATATGACATTATGGAAAAATAAGCTTTTTCCTTAGTCAAAGCATTAAAAGATTTCAGAGTTTACATCTTGGATTCACATGTCATTATGTGCTCAAAGCATGATGAAAAGAGTATGTCTCTTTGTATACGCGGATATTCCTAGGTGAAGTCGCGTATGCACGCGGAAAAGAACGTGCCAAGTCGCGTATGGGCTAAAGCGCTCAAAAAGTGCAAAACCAAGGGTAACCACCATGGTATTGACCCATTGTATTGGGTAATGATCGGCCTAATTGACCCCGTCCAGGTAGTTTTGGGCTCATGGTATTGTTTTGGCCCATGGTATTGAAAAAGGGGCTCATGGTATTGAAAAAGGATAAACCTATATAAGGAGAAGAAATTCATTGTGCAAAACATGAGTGTGGGTGCAAGATGTCTGAGCTTGAATGAATACTTCTCTCTGAAGTATATCTGAATGGAAAGGGTTACACTTGAATGATAAATCTGAATGTATGATGCACCAATAATGAAGAAGGGGATCTAGATCTGAATTACTCTTGTATTTGCTAGATATGATTATGGAAGGCTTAGATCTGTGATGAGGCGAGCATCTAGGCGAACATCTGTCTGAAGCAAAAGGGTAGATCTGAACTGAATATCTGATCTGATGAAGTATGCTGCTCTGTAATGATTGAAGATCTATACGCTACTTCACCGCGGAGGAAGCGCGTATATACGCGGCTTCAGCGAAGGGAAAGCGCGTATGCGCAATAAAATATACACTGAGGTATACGCTGGTTTGTGTGGACGAAAGCGCGTATATACGCGACATCAGTGAAGTAAAAGCGCGTATGCAAACTAGGGTTTGCTGAAGAAAAGGGTATGAAATATCTGATCTGTTCTGCTGTGTTTCTGCTATCTGATCTGTGCTGTTAAGTATCTGTTGGTGATGTATGTTTGTGCTTAAAAGTTTGGAAAGGGTCCAGTCTGGAAATATGATGAAATGTGGCCTGCAAGTGGTGTTCTATTGAAGTTGTTGGATCCGGTGTGAAAATTGATGAAACGTGGTCCAAGGTGGTGCTGAAGGTTGTAGCCTTCAGTCAGGGGGTTGTAGCTCCCTTCCAGGTGAGGCTGGTAAACGAGATCGGGGGGTCGTAGCTCCCTTCCAGGAGAGGCTGGTAAACGAGTCGGGGGGTTGGAGCTCCCTTCCAGGAGAGGCTGGTAAACGAGCGCAGGTGGGTGCCTGCGTGCTGGTAGAGTCTGCACCAGCACATATGTTGTAAGATGTTTTCTCTATAATAAAATATTGAAGGCTGAGCAACTGCGGCGGTGGTTTTCTCCCGACTTGGGTTTCCACCTAAAAATCCTGGTGTTCATGTGTGATGCTTTGTGTGATGGTTTATTCTGTTCTTACTGCACATGTTTACTTCTTATTGAATATCTGAAGAATAAATGATGGAATCGTTTAAGTGAAGAATTAATGACATATCTAGATCTCTGTGTATACGCAAGTTTCATAAAGAGGATCCGCGTATATACGCTAGTTTACTGAAGTAAAGTAGCGTATGGGTTTTAAGGAATGAAAAAGTAAAAATATTTGATTATGCAGTAAATACTGATTCACCCCCCCCTCTCAGTATTTTTCCCAACAATTGGTATCAGAGCAGGGTCCTTGTGCAGAAGCTTGATCGCTTAAAGGAGATCCGTCGCAATGGGAAGTCAAGAAGGAGTAATGTCTATAAAGCCACCTCTATTCAATGGAAGAAATCTGATTTTCTGGAAGGTACGTACAAAAGCATATCTGCAAAGTCTTGGTGCAGATGTATGGGCAATCATGGAAGAAGGTTATCAATACCCGGCAAGTATTCCTACTGATGCAGCAGAAAGGAAGAAGTATGAAACCAATGCCAAAGCAGTAAATGTCTTGCTAGGAAGCATGTCTGAATCAGAATTTGCTAAAGTGATGCGGCTACATTCAGCAAAAGAAATATGGGACAAAATCATTCTGAGCTATGAAGGAGACACAAAGGTAAAAAGTGCAAAACTCCAAACTCTTAGAATTGAATATGAAAATTTGAAGATGCATAGTGATGAGAGTGTTGCCGGTTTCTTTCTTCGTCTGGATGATATTGTAAATCGAATGAGAAATTTGGGTGAAACCATAACTGATACTACTCTGGTGGAAAAGGTCTTAAGATCATTGACTTCAAAATTTGACTCTAAAGTTTCAGCTATTGAAGAAAGGCAAGATCTGCAAACTCTTACTATTGTTCAATTACATGGTACTCTGAATGCTTTTGAAATGAGACAAGGAGGCCCTTCTCAAGTAAGAGAAGCTGCTTTTAAGGCATCTACTAAAGGGAAGGAAAAGGAAGTTGTCAAAGATTCCAGCTATATATCTGATGAAGAAGAAGAAAATTTCGTGAGAAAGCTCCAACTAGGTACTGGAAGATTCAAAGGTAAGCTTCCCTTCAAATGTTTTGAGTGTGGAAAAGTTGGTCATTATGCTGCAAAATGTCCTTATAAAAGAAAAGAAGTAGTAATAAGGAATAAGAACCGATCTAGCTCTAAGAAAAGTTACTATACTAATGAAGATAGTGATGGGTCATCTAATAGTGAGGAAGAATGTGTAGAAGATCTTAGACTTCTCATGGCATTTGAACAAAAAGAAGAAAAGGATACTTTTATGGATGCTCTAGAGGAAAACGATTTTCTTGAAGAAAATAATCAACTCAAACTTCGCTTAGAAGAACAAAAGATAATCAGAGAGACCATTGAAAAACAACTTGAAGAAGCAAAGAAACATATTGAAAAACTAGAATGTGAAGTGGTAAGTCAAAGAAAAGAAGTTGAGAAAGCAAAAACCTTGAATCTTAGATTTGCTAAAGGATCTAAAACCTTAGATGAGATCATCAAGGTACAACGTTCTCCTCTTATAAAGACAGGTCTTGGATATACCGGAGAATCTTCTCAAACTTCAGCACCAAACTATCTAAAAGCAGTTACAGGTGGTTTACATCATTCAGTCACTCAGCAAGGGAATAAAGGATCTCTACAGGGAAAGCAGGACCATCTCAATTCAAGGTACACTAACAGGGATAGCTTTCAAAGACACTACAACCAACGGGTAAATTCAAATAGAAGATTCCATGATCGCAGAAATTTCTACTTCAATGGGCAATGTTTCACTTGTCACAATTTTGGTCATAAAGCTATTCAATGTGTTGCATATAAAACCATCATGACAAGAGAAGCAAGAAAGAAAAGGGTGGATACTGAACCAAAGAAGAATACCTATAACAATTTTTCTCCTCTTCAAAGTGAAGTTGAATGTACTTATTGTAATAACTTTGGCCATGAAGAATCTGAATGCAGGAACAAGATCCAGCCAAAAGAACATGGTCCCTCAAGCTCTAAAATATGGAAAAAGAAAGAACCACCAGTTGAAAATTGTGGGATAGCATTATTTGCGGAAGGTGAAGAAAATCAATGGTACATCGATAGTGGGTGCTCAAGACACATGACAGGTGACAAAAGAAAACTTCATACTTATAATGCTCTAGAAAAGGAAAAGAAAGTTACATTTGGAAATGATACTCCTGCTGTAATTAAAGGAAAAGGGTCAGTATTTCTAAAAGAAAAAGTGAAGGCTAAAGATGTCATGTATGTTGATGGATTAAGGCATAACCTGTTAAGTGTTAGTCAAATGTGTGATCAAGGTGCAGAAGTGGTCTTCAGTTCCAAAGAATGTGTGGTTCGTGATCTTGATACAGGTAGAATCATTATAAAAGGAAAAAGAAATCCAAGCAACTTGTATGTACTAAACGACATAGATCAATGTTACTTGAGAAAATCTTCAGAAAATTGGCTATGGCATAGAAGGCTGGGGCATCTGAGTTTCTCTCAAATCAACAAAGCATGCAGACTTCAAGTTGTTCGTGATCTTCCCAAGGTCAATCTTCCAGAAAGTATCATATGCAAATCTTGTCAATTTGGTAAGCAGACCAGAGTACGATTCAATGCCAAAGAAGGATCATCAAGTAAGCCTCTTGAACTCATTCATACTGACATCTGTGGACCTATGAGGGAAAAGTCATTACATGGGGATGAATACTATATCTTATTTATTGATGACTACTCTAGAATGTGTTGGATCGGGTTCATTAAACACAAAGATCAAGCATTTGAAAAATTTCAGAGCTTCAAAGCATTGGCAGAAAATGAATTAGATCTAAAAATCAAGTGTCTTAGATCTGATCGAGGAGGAGAATACTCATCAAATGAATTCTTTGAATTTTGTGAACAACATGGCATAAAAAGACAATTCTCTGTAGCAGGCACTCCACAACAAAATGGTGTAGCAGAAAGAATGAATAGAACAATTGTTCAAATGGCTAGAGCTATGCTAGCTGATTCTGGCATTTCTAACATGTTCTGGAGTGAAGCAGCATTTACAGTTGTTAACATTCTCAACAAGGCTCATGTTCGGGTGAATAGTGACAAAACTCCATATGAACTCTGGTATGGTAAGTCTCCCACTGTGAAGCATTTTAAAGTTTTTGGAAGTAAATGCTTTATCAAAAATAATGATGAAAAGCTTGGCAAGTTTGAACCTAGATCAGATGAAGGGATATTTCTTGATACACATCTTCAAGCAAAGCATACACATGTTACAATAAAAGGCTTCAAAAGGTTGTTGAATGTATTGATGTTGTTATTGATGAGTCTCCTGCAGCTCCTAAAGAAGAAAAACAAACAAAAAAAGAAGATGATAGCGACATATGGCCTTCTACATCAGATGGAAATGATATAGGCAGTGAATCCAATGAAGAACCTGAAAATGATCTATCTGAAAAAGCTCCATCCAGATATGTTCAAAAGAATCATCTTGAATCTCAAATTTTGGGAGACAAGGAATCAGGTGTACGAACAAGGAGAACTCTTGCGGGATCTTCTAGTAATTTGGCACTTCTATCCACAATTGAACCCCACAATGTCAATGAAGCTAGCAAATATGAATGTTGGAATAATGCCATGGATGAAGAAATTGAGCAAATTGAAAAGAATGACACTTGGGATTTGGTACCAAGACCTCATGATAAAAATGTCATTGGAACTAAATGGATCTTCAAGAACAAGTTAAATGATAATGGGGATGTTGTAAGAAACAAAGCTAGACTGGTTTGCAAAGGGTATACTCAACAAGAAGGTATAGACTTTGAAGAAACTTTTGCTCCTGTAGCTAGACTTGAAGCCATAAGAATGTTTCTTGCTTTCTCAAGCTATCAACGAATCAAAGTTTATCAAATGGATGTTAAGTCTGCTTTTCTTAATGGTGATCTGGAAGAAGAAGTATATATAGAACAACCGGAAGGATTCATTTTGGGAAATGATGCAAATCTTGTTTGTAGACTTAAAAAGGCTCTGTATGGACTCAAACAAGCTCCAAGGGCTTAGTATTATCGTCTTGACAAATATCTTCATCAACAAGGATTTTCAAAGGGGTCTGCTGATAGCAACTTATACACAAAAGTTGAAAATGATAAACTATTGATTGTAGTTGTATATGTTGATGATATCATTTTTGGGAGTAAAGAAGAATCTATGAGTCAAAAATTTGCTTCTGTCATGTAGCAAGAATTTGAAATGTCTTTGCTTGGGGAACTAACATTCTTTCTTGGCTTGCAAGTGCATCAATCTGCAGATGGTATATTTCTATCACAAGCAAAATATCTTAAGCAAATTCTGAAGAAATATGGCATGGAAGAATGCAAACCTGTAAGTACACCAATGATAACCGGATGCAGTCTCGGTTCTAATGATGATTCTCCCACTGTGAATCAACCAGAATACAGATCGATGATTGGAAGTCTACTTTATCTCACTGGGACCAGACCAGACATTATGCATGTTGTTGGGATTGTTGGACGATTCCAAGCTAATCCAAAAGAGTCTCACCTTCAGGCTGTCAAAAGGATATTCAAATATCTACAAGGAACTCAAGACTTTGGTCTATGGTATCCAAAGGATGCTGATCTTACTCTTCATGCTTACACTGATGCAGATTGGGCTGGAAGTGTTGATGATCGAAAAAGCACTAGTGGTGGTGCGTTTTACATGGGGCCCCGGTTAGTATCTTGGTTCAGCAAGAAGCAAAATTCTATTGCCTTATCAACAGCTGAAGCAGAGTATGTAGCTGCCGCATCTTGTTGCACTCAACTCCTATGGATGATGCAAACCTTGCGAGATTTTCAAATCAAATGTGCAACTCCTATCTCCATTATGTGTGATAATACAAGTGCCATCAGTATCTCAAAGAATCCTGTTATGCATTCGAAAACCAAGCACATTCCCATAAAATATCATTTCCTACGTGAACAAGTGCTTGAGCAAAAAGTGAAGTTGGAGTATGTTACCTCCAAAGAACAAGCTGCTGATATCTTTACCAAACCTCTGCCCAGGGAAGCGTTCGAGTATCAAAGACAGAAGCTGGGAGTGGTCTCTGCCAGTCAAAAGAACAAATCTGCATAAATTTTAGAAGATGGCTTGGGATACGCGGGTTTCCTGAAACACAGTCGCGTATGTACGCGAGTTAATGCACAGAAAACCACGTATGCATGATTGCTGACAATTTTTGCTTGGTTCAGCTCTCTTCAGCATAGCTGCAGTGCTGTTTGGTATCTCTAATACTGTTTGGTATCTCTGGTGGTGTTCCAGTTCTCATATTTCTGTTTCTAATGTTTTTGATGAAGATGCCTTGATGATTTGTTGGTGATGAAAGTGTTCAGGATGCACAAACTAAGGGGGAGCCTTAGTCTTTTGGAAAGGATGCTTGGATGAACAGATTCAGGGGGAGCATTGGTTTTGCTGAGTATAATGCAGTGTTGGCATTATGATGGTTCTGAAAAAATGTTCTCTTTCTTGAGGACTTTCTGGTGTTGGTCTTAAAAGTTATATTTGTAGTTTGATGAAAAGGTCTTGTTGAGAAAATTGTAATATTCAGTCATGTAAGGACTTGTCAATTTTGTAAACCCACTTGGTTGGGTAGCTGAGTCAAATTTGTAAACCCACTTGGTTGGGTAGTTGAGTCTCATATGTAAATCCACTTGGATGGATAATTGATGTAAGTATGAGTCTTTGGTGATAGGAAGTTCATAGAGTCATGTACCTCATTGAAAAATATGTTTGAAGATTCAGCATGAACTCAGGGGGAGCTTGGTCACTTCAGTATACATCAGATCTGCAGAACGCTTCTTCTACATGAGGAGAAAAGGGGGTGAGAATGTTGGTTTTTGATCCGCCCTTTGCCCTTGATGTCAAAGGGGGAGAGTGACATGGTGTTTGAATAAAGAGAAGATAATGATGTGACATATTTGGGAGAGTGACATGATATCTATCTGCTGTGGTAACCAAACACCATCATGGTTGCCATCAAGTCCAAAGGGGGAGATTGTTGGAAATATGATGCGGAGTGTTGTCCTTGATGGCAACCCACGGAATGAAGATGAAGACATGCGACTGTTGACATGTGTTGTCCTTGATGGCAATCCACCTGATGAAGTTATGCTTGACTTGATGGACTTGGTAAATGATGTAAATCTGATGTGATATGTTGTTGAGTGTTGTCCTTGAAAGGAAACCCACTTGATGAAGATGATGACAACTTACTTGATGAAGTTGTGCTTGAAAGAATATGTTCCTGATGAAGAAAATATGATGTATCTACAGTGTGTACAAAAGGCAATGAAGAAAAGAATTCAGAATGTACTCAAAGTATGATGAAAATAGTATATCTCTATGTATACGCGGATCTGTCTAAGTGAAGTCGCGTATGCACGCGGAAAAGAACGTGCCAAGTCGCGTATGGGATAAAGCGCTCAAAAAGTGCAAAACCAAGGGTAACCACCATGGTATTGACCCATTGTATTGGGTAATGATCCGCCTAATTGACCCCGTCCAGGTAGTTTTGGGCTTATGGTATTGTTTGGGTCCATGGTATTGAAAAAAGGGGCTCATGGTATTGAAAAAGGATAAACATATATAAGGAGAAGAATTTCATTGTGCAAATCATGAGTGTGGGTGCAAGATGTCTGAGCTTGAATGAATACTTCTCTCAGAAGTATATCTGAATGGAAAGGGTTACACTTGAATGATAAATATGAATGTATGATGCACCAATGATGAAGAAGGGGATCTAGATCTGAATTGCTCTTGTATTTGCTAGATCTGATTATGGAAGGCTTAGATCTGTGATGAGGCGAGCATCTAGGCGAACATCTGTCTGAAGCAAAAGGGTAGATCTGAACTGAATATCTGATCTGATGAAGTATGCTGCTTTGTAATGATTGAAGATCTATATGCTACTTCGTCGCGGAGGAAGCACGTATATACAAGATTCCTCTCAAGGAAAACCTGTAACCATTTAAGAAGAAATTGCGCAGAATAAACCCTGTCCTAATGCCTCTAGTTGAGAAAGAAATTAAAAAAATGTATGATGCTGGAATAATAGTCCCACTCAGGTACTCGGAATGGGTCTCAAATATTGTATCAGTGAGGAAGAAAACAGGGGAAATTAGGCTATGCATAGACTTCAAAAATTTAAACAAAGCCTCCCTGAAAGACAACTACCCTTTACCTAATATGGATCATATACTGCAAAGGGTAGTAGGCTCCAAAAGAATATGTTTCCTTGATGGTTTTTCAGGTTATAATCAGTTGCTAGTACATCCAGATGATCAGCACAAAACCAACGTCACTACACCTTGGGGCATCTTCATGTATGTCAAAATTCATTTTGGGTTAATGAATGTTTGGGCCACTTTCCAAAGAGCCATGGACATTGATTTTTTCGAAGAAATAGTTTACTTCATTGTGATATATCTTGATGATATCACAGTCTATTCAAAAACTGATGAATAACACCTAGATCACTTAAGAAAGGTCTTTGAAACATGTAGAAAGTATGGTCTGTCTTTAAATCCCAAGAAAAATTTGTTTGGTCTTCAAGAAGGAAAACTTTTAGGCCATATCATTTCTGAAGAGGGGATTAAGATATATCCAAAGAGGATTGAGGGGATATTGCAAATCAGTCACCCTAGGAACAGCAAAGAGCTACAATATTTCATTGGAAAGATCAACTACTTAAGAAGGTTCATACTAAACATTAAAGAATTCCTAAGAAACATTAATAACATGTTGAAAAGAGGAACAGGAGTAAAATGTACCACAGAAGAAAAAAAATCCTTTGACTGGGTAAAACAAGCTCTCACTCAAACACCAGTCCTCATCAGCCCTGACTTCACTGAGGAATTCTTCATCTTCTAATTTGCATCAGAACACACAATTGCTATAGTATTACTACAAAGGAACATAATGGGACAAGAATAACTCATAGCTTCCTTCAGCAAGGCACTAAGAGATGCCCCTTTGATATATAACATTATGGAAAAAAAAGCTTTTGCCTTAATCAAAGCATTAAAAGATTCAGAGTTTACATCTTGAATTCACATGCCATTTCTTTTGTTCCTCATGCAGTTGTTAAGGACATACTAACTCAAGATCCTAATGGTAAAAGAGGTAATTGGATTGTTGTCATCTTAGAGTATGATATAGAGATCAAACCCACCAAGTTAATCAAAGGGCAAGGACTGGCCAAATTGATGGCTGAAGAAAACTTTCAAGCACTGGACATAAACATGATATATTCCTTGGATGAACAAGAGGAGCTGGTGACTCCACCTATTGAAGAAGCATTTCTGAACTCACTCTAGTATGCTGATATATTATATGTGCTTTTTAATCTAGATGCTCCTCCTATTTTGTCCAAAACAAAGGCCATATTCTTGAAACTAAAAGATGTAATATTTTGCATTCTAGATAAAGCTTTATATTGGAAAAATTATGTTGGTATCTTGCTTAAATGTTTACTTGAAACAGATGCAGATAAAATCATGCATGAGTTTCTTGAAGGAGAATGTGGAGGTCATCTCTATTGCAAAACCACTGCTAACAAGATCCTTAGAGCTGATTTTTATTGGCCCACTCTTTTCCCTTATATCCACAAGCTAGTAGTGACTTGCCATAAATGCCAAATCTTTGAGGGAAAGAGAAAACTATTGCCTTTGCCTTTACAACCTATCAGTGTTGAAGCTTTTTTTCAACAGTGGGGTTTATATTTTATTGGAGAATTTCATTCTGCCTCCTCTTCTCAACATAAATGGATCCTCACTGCAACTGATTGTTTCACCAAATGGATATAAGCCATCCCTTCAAGGACTACCACTAACTCAGTAATCATCAAATTCCTTGAAACCAATATTCTGTCCATATTTGGCTGTCCAAGAAAAATCATAACTGATAATGCTGCTACATCTAAATCCAAGAGAATGGTGGAATTTTTCCACAAGTATCACGTTGCATTAGGGAACTCTACAGCTTATTACCCTTAAGGTAATGGGTTGGCTAAATCCTCTAACAAAATTTTGGTAAATATCATCAAGAAATTGCCGAAAGAGAAAAAAAAAGTCATGGCATAACAAATTAGTGCATGCACTATGGGAAAACAGATTAACAAACAAGAAATCAATTAACATGTCTCCCTATCAACTAGTGTATGTCATGGATGCAGTTTTTCCAACATCCTTGGGAGTCCCAGCGATGAAGCTTATTCAAGAGGTACACTCAGAGGAGAATGATATACAAAGGAGGCTGAACCAAACCATTCAATTGCAGCAATCAAGGGAAGAAGTATACAATAGAACACAAGTAGTACAAGAGAATATTAAGAAAATCTTTGATGAGAGGACTAAAGTGAATGAATTCCATATTAGAGACAAAGTTCTGAAATGGGATTCAAGAAGAGAGGACAAAGGAAAGCATGGGAAATTTGAAAATCTGTGGAAAGTTCCATACATCATCCATTCAACAAGAGGTAATAATGCATTCTTTCTACAATAAATGGATGGAACAAAATTATATGTAGGTCCTGTCAATGGCAGAATGGTCAAGAATTATTTTTGTTGAAGTTCTTATTTTAAATCTTTATTCATTGTACATAATACTACTTGAATAATGTCAGAAAATGAAACACAAAAACAAAGAAAAGAAGAAAAGAGGGCAGATAAAAAGGAAGAGGTAAGCCCCATACCAAAAATGAATATTTTTGAAAGTGTGCAATTCCAAATGCCACTACTTTTTGATGAAACAATGTTCATCCATACAGCTTAATCATGGTTGAACACATTTAAATTGATTACTGATAAGTTATAAATGATGATTTGCCAAACTATTTAAACTTGGCTTATCAGTAGACTAGGTTAGGAAAAGATATTGGTTCCCAAAGCTCAAATCTGAACCAAAGAGAATAAAGAGGGATGAATCAGAAATTCCAAATTATAGCCCTCAGTTTTTTTACTTTGTGAAAAAATAAAATCTGTGTGCAACTTGTCCAAAATGCCACATCTCATGACAAATCAAACTGCTTAAACTTGATTTGGTCATGTTTTAAATTTTATATTGATAGATTAGAGAATGAAAAATTGTCAAACTATTTAATCTTGACGGATAAGTAGATTAGATAGAGAATTAAAGAGCTCATTAGTCTAATCTGAGCCTTTGGATGTTATAAGGGTATAAATAGATAGTTTCTTCTTTCAAAAAGAAAAAAATGATGTCAAGGGTTTGCCGATCCAAATACACCCAAACGAAGAAATAATGATGTCAAGGGTTTTTTGGTCCAAATACACCCAAATGAAGAAAAAATGTTAGGAAAGGTATGATGGGTAGGTAGAGTTGATGTTGAAGAAATCATGTTTTTCATATTGTAAGATCACAACTTCAAAGAACAGCAGCAAATCAGCAATTGAAGAAAGAGGAATTTGTCAAGTACAAGCAAGGAATTGATCTACAAATTCTAGAGATATGAACTCTGAGGTTCTTGACACCTCCTAAAGGAGCTGCCCTCCCCAGTCGGAGCCACCGTTATCCTCTTGTATTCTACAGATTCACTAGGTGACTATGTATTTATTACAATCAGCTAAAGATATCATTCTTTTCCTATCAACTATCTTTAGAAATCTCGTTGCCTTCATTATCTTCATAAAACCTTTTCCGTATCTATCAATTTACCATCTCAAAGTCACCTTATTGCGCTTAAAAGACTCATTATGGGCTTATACCTCTCATTTTCATCCTTATTTCCTACCTAAAACCTCTTTTCCCATGCTCCCTGGGTTCCTCAAGCATTGATGGTCTCAAAACTATCTTTGTAGGCTCTTTACATAAGTCAAGTACATTCGATTTTGGATCTTAAATACACCATGATTATGATAAGCATTTTTCTGGCTCCCCAAAACCCCTAGATGTTTCAGGCACTACTTTTCCTTTGCTAGAATCTGGCTGAGATGTAATAGAATGTCGAGACATGGTTATTCAAGAAGGACCTAAAATTTCCAAAGAGGATTATCTTCTCAGTTCAGAATCTGCAAGTGAGAAAAATGGGACAAAGTTTAGCACTTTTTTAGAGGCGTTGAAAGATTTATCAGGAGAAAGTATTGATGATGTACACTATCTACTCCTGAATGAAAACAATTTACAGCAAGGGAAAGGGGAAAAACTTGGTCTTGTAGATGACATGGGTTATAAAATTAATCGTCCATTTGAGTGCCATAGTAGTGATTACTTGCAGGAAAATGACATCGAGGAAGCACACAAGGCCAAATATGAAGAAAGCCTATCAGAAAATATTGATGGAATATGGAAAAAAGGTAAGGTGAACTGGACATAAATGAATGAACTTGAAAGGGCTATAGAGAAATTAGAAGAAAACACTTATGATTGCTATAAAGAACTGCAGGCTCTTAGATATTTGGAAAAGGTGGCCAAAGAGGGTGGAAAACATGAGTTGAATTTTATGGTGGAAACTACAGAAGATTTTGAAGATGCTACTATATGTAATAATTAAATCCAAAAGTTTTCAAAGTGAACATGTCAAGCCTCAATGAACAAAAGAAAAGCCAACTTCATGACTCAACAACCTACAATGCAAAAAAGTGTCAAAGAGTATCAGTGACAAAAGAAAAATACTTCAAACATTAGAAAATGGGTTTTTCAAGTTAAATTAAATCCACAAGCCTATAAAAGCCCATTTTACATTTCAAATGAGTCATTGTCGCCTTTCAAAACATCAAGAGCATCCAGCAAAGAAGAATTTCAGGGTTTTCTGAGCGAATTTGGGTTAAGTTACTTGGTGTTGCGCGTTTGCACCTACTTTGCGCACTTGGAGATCGGCGTTGCACCCTAGGCTGAAATTCCTAATGCATTTTTTGAAGGTGATGCACGCCTGTAGACTGGCACTGCACCCTTGCCAGAAGAACCTCGTGTAAGTTGCATTGGCATTGCGCGCTCAGAGCTTGGCGTTGCGTGATTGGGTTGGCGTTGCGCCCTCAGCTAGTGGCATTGTGCGCTTAGCCAAATAAGGTTCCTGAGTCTTCTAGTTACCCAAAAAAGTTTAATATTTGTCCAAATTCTTGCCAAAGTCCTCCAAGCACTCTTAAGTGGTAATTACATGACATAAGCCCTATTTTTAAATCTATTTTATCATTCTTAATTGAATGGAAATGAAACCCTAAAGGAAACCCTAAATTTTAGCTTGAGATCATTGTTTTACACTTGTTTCATCTTCCTATAAGGAAATATCAGTTATAAACAAGGTATTTTCATTGATTTAGGGTTTTCAATTATCTATTTTGTCCCTAAACACATTCCCTTTCACTCACTCCCTTCACTCACACTCATTCCCTTCATCTTTCAAGGTAGTCATCTGATCCCCTTCCCTTCATCTCATTGAGTTTCAGTTGATTGAGATTGATGATGAGGATGAAGATAGAACTACTAGTGTAGTGATCAGAGGCAAAGATTCCAAGATTAGTGAGATTCAAGCTAATCTTGGTGGAGCAAAGAATGTGATTAACTTTATTGAGTTAGAGAATCAGCAGCTAAAGACAAAGCATATCATCAGCGAGGTCAGGGAAATCAGCGCTCATAGAGAGGCAGGAAATTCCAAGGCTTTGGTGGATGAGACCTTGGGTAGTTTTGATGATAGTGATGATGAGGAAGATCAGCTTCCTAGACAAAGACCGAGGACCATTGGAATGAAGAGGGCTTTAGCTTGGGAAAGGGAGAAAGAGGCAGAATTGGAAGATTAGCTTACTCCAAGTGAGATGCTTTCCATAGAGATTGATAGGGACAGAGAGTCTTGGCTTGAGAGAGCCAATTTTCATCCGAAGGACCTGCTATAGAAGGCAAAGAAGGACACTGACATTCAGAGGAAGATGGCAAGACATTATGCCATGAGAAACAGGATTGCAAGGGCCAAGCTCAAACGTGCCCATGCAAAGATTTGGGCTTTGATAGAGTCAAAGGAGAAAGAGAAGCTCAATATTCTTGCTGAGGTGTCCCTCCAGGCCTCTAACCCTTGATCAACAAGAAAAATTCCATTTTTTTCACTTTTATGCACATTTTGATTTTTTGACAGTTTAGCATGCAGAAAATTGGCCAAACGCACAGTGCCACTAGTGTTGCGCTCTTTTTTGGGCCATACAAATGGTAAATGGTCAGCATATTCATGTTCCTAATGACAAGCACATCAACCTCAGAAAGTTTCAGGATATTTGGAGCAAAACTTGTCCCTCAAAAAGGCCAAAAACCATCAAAAACTCATGTTTTTATCCCTCTTTTTGACCTTGGTGTTGCGCGTTTACCAGTCTTGGGAGAGAAGGTTTTTGATAGTTCATATGGACACAATTTTGGAAACTGAAAGTGTATTTGGAAACTAGACTCAGTGACCTTTCCAATGAGCCATCATGGAGCTCATGTGGACATCGGGAAGGCCTCCAAAAGTTGGCTGCAAGACATGCCATTTTTTCTATCATGGTGCTGCGCGTTTGCACTAGCACTGCGCGCCTATACCTTGGCACTGCGCCCTTGCCAGGAGTTGAATAAAGACACCAACAGTTATTAAAAAAAGTTATTGAGAAGGCCTTAAAGTCAAATTTTTCCATAAGTTATCTTAAACAGTGAAGTTAGGACTTATTATTATAGTAACTCACTTTCAGATATTTGGCCTTGGGCCTTGCATGGTCTTAAAGGTCAAAAGTGCATTAAATTTGTAATAAATAACATCTGAAACCCTAGCTTGGGATCACCTCCTCATTTTGCAGATAAATACTACATGTATGCTTCATGTTTTTTGTTGGTTGGTTGTTGGGCTGAAATACTGCATAGACTCTGGGTTGTAAAGAAGTTGGCTTTGGAGCTCTATAGCTGTTTTGGACTGGATATCAATAGAACAAGCACATTCACAAGATTCATGAACTTGGTTAAATTGTGATTTTATTCTGATCTTGTAATGGTTTCCTTTTGTTTTCCATTTTGTACATCAATTTCTTTTATAACATAACATAAAATTTGGGTTAAGATATGTTGTTAGAGGCACCTTAATTCTGTCTGTTTTCTGTTGCTTAAATGTTTTCCTCTGCTGGGTCTGATTGGAGAACTTAGGAGTTCCCTGCTCTCCATTTTCACCTATTTTATTTTCTTGATATTAACTCAGTAGAGTCCAACCAAAAAATTTTATGGTTTTCCCTGTCCTTTGGTTCTGCTTGAAATGTTGTTCTCAAGGCTTTCTTTGAATTTTACTTACTAGATTTTGGCTAAAGAAGTTTATGGTTTGTGTTGTCTTTTGGTCTATCTTGAACAGTCACTTTAAAGGTATTTTAAGTCTGATTGAAGAATTTAGGAGTTCCCTTCTCTTTAATCGTTACTTAATTGTTTTCTTAAATGTTTTCTTTGTCTGAAAGTGAATAGCTAGAGAATTTTGGAGTTCCCTACTCTCTAGGATTTCCTGGATTTTTGTCTTAAAGTATACTTGGTAAAGTCTGGCCAAATAAGTTTATGGTATGCTTTGTCCTTTGGTTCTTTCTTTAAAATAGTAATCTTAAAGACTCTTTTTGTTCTAGTACATGTTAAAGGATTCTTAATTTCCCTTTAAGCTACTAAACTCACAACTTAGTGTTCATTTCACACCCACATAAGCTATTAAGATCCATTTGGCTTTGTCAACTTGCCCTGTGGAACACCCTTGATTTTTTGTTGTACTCTTCAAACCTTTCACAGACTCCATAGCCCAATTGTTTAAATTTCTCTTACTCTATCTGTTCTTCTTAACAAGCAACCAAACCAAACCAAACAAAACAAACAATCCCTATCATTTTAACTAGCCTGAAATCAGCATCCTAAATCAATCAAGGTATATATTTTATACAAATATAGGGAGAGCCCTCTCTGAGTCCAGGAAGGCTAGGTCCTAGGACTCCAAAGTTGGTTTAATGTTACATTTGTTTATTTGGGCTTACCAATCTGACAAATTACAAGGACCTAACATGGTGTTTGAGTGTTTGGTGTCTATTATGTCATTTATCTGTTATCTGAATCTTTGATTACTTGCATGATATGAGTATGTGCCTATAATATTTCATGAAGAAATAATCTTGTTTTAAGATGGTTGTACTAACACATAGGTGTTGAGACATGATATGTACATGAGTGTAAGTAGGTGATAGTTGTAGCATTATGTATTATGACTGATGAATGTGATTTGATTGTTGAGTATGAAATGGTTGTTAGTCTTGGTAAATGTTTATTTCAAATTCATGGACATGATGCCTTGATTTTTTGAACATGTGACTGACATGTGTAAATAGTTGTAGGAAACATGTTTAGTATTAGCATGAAAAGGTATCAATTGATATGTTTACATAACTAATTATTGGGCGATGTGATAGTTTATAGTAATTATCAATTTCAACAAGGTATAAAGGCAAAAGAAAGGAATTGGGCAAGAATTCCTTTTAGATATGTTTGGAAACCCTAATTCCAAACGAATGAGTGCATTGCATACAGGAAGTGTTCTTAACGTTGATTTTGTATGACATTATGTCGATATGTGCTATAGTCATGAACATGTATTTGACAAGTATATCATTTAATTTATAGTGATAACTAGATCCGTCAAGGAATTCGAGTCCCTTGAGATATGGCATGGATGTGTTTAGATATAAGGTAGTGTGCTTGGCATAACAAGGTAAGATAACTAGTATATTGTATATCTATTTATACATTGACAGTTATGTGTTTACGATAAGTATGATGTAGTGGATTGCATGGCAAAGAGACTGCCATGGAACCTTAGAGAAGGCTCAAGTTTAGATGTCCTTTGGAATTATTGGGAAGCCATGGGGATTGAGTCATGGTGTTTGTTTCTAGTTTGTGGTTTTGATCTTTTTTTATTTGCTTTTGCTTGATTTTACATTTGTTTATATATAGTGTATGGTCATACCACTTTGTTTGTGGTGTTGTATTGTATTGGTTTTCATGATTTTCTTCTTGTTTGTTTCTTGTTTTTGCGTTTATGTTTTGAGAGTCTTGGGAATTTTTTGAGGAAGGAGGAATTTAATGGAGCTTAGGAGAGAAAAATAAAACCCAACATGCAATGTGAGACTTAGATTAAACCTGATACATGAGTAAAGGGAAACTAAATATAACTGTATGACAACCAGTTAGATTAGTTGGGTTCATTGGTGTAAATGAATGATGGCAGGACAATCATGAGAAAGGTAACAGGAAAGGTGAACTAAATGGATTTGAGTTGTTACATGCCTTGGCTATGTTGGGAAATATTTCTCTCAAGGTTGTGCATGTTGTGCATGAATAAAGGGATTTATCTAACCTTGACCTTATGATATTTGCTAATTATGTTGTGATAATGACTATGATTATGTTTATATATGTATACATATATGTATATATGTATGTATGTCATGTGTGACAGGGTCGCCATGGATCGTGACTGTTTAATGTTAATGTTTATATGTATGTGTGTGTATGCATGTCATTGCCTTACAGGATCATGATTATTTTATGCTAATGATTATATAAATATATGTATGTAAGTATCTATGTCACTGTCTGACAGGTTTGTCAGGGACCATTCTGTGGACGAATGGTTTCTTATGTAGGTGAATGGCATGAAGAGGTTTCTGGTCTTATGATAAATCAAGTGGGAAGAGTAGCACTAAAAAATTTATGAGGTTAGTATCATGTGGATATGAGTTTATATTATGTGTTTATAATATTCCTATGTAGATAAAATGTCTTTCGGAATAATCATATCATTAGGATTAGGTGATGTGATTATTCCGAAAGAAATTTTATCTACATTATGGATCACAAAAGTCTTAGATCTAACAATATGCCTATGTGTTGGACAGGAAATTCTGGGAGATACATCAGCAGAATGAAAACAACGTGATCCATGGCATGTTAGGATGAGCATGGATGAAAGAGAGAAATTGGAAAGCAAGGTTTCTTGTTAGAGACAATGTGGGTTTGGATGTGCAGTACTACTATTATGTATATGTGGTGCATGTTGTATATTCAGTGATTGTACCTATGGTGATGTGTACATGTAACATACGTAGTATTGTGTACATATGAGGTTGTATGCATGTTTTATATACGGTGTTTTGTGCATATTGCATATGTAGTGTTGGGTATATATGATGCTATGTACATGTTGGATATGTAGTGTTGTGCACATATCATGTTGTGCGCACGTTGGATATGTGGTGTTGTGTACATATGGTGTTGTGCACATGTTGGATATGCAGTGTTGTGTACATGTGGTGCTATGTACATGTTTTATATGAAGTGATATATACATATGGTGTTGTTTTAATGTTGTACATATGGTGTTGTGTGCATGACTATACATATGGTGTTGTGTGCATGTGTTGTTGCGTACATGTTTTGCATGTGGTGTTGTGTGTAGGTGGTGTTGTGTACATGTTGTGCATGTGGCATTGTGTACATGTGGTGTCGTGTACATGTCGTGCATGTGGTGGTGTGTACATGGGGTATTGTGTACACTTTGTACACGTGGTGTGTTAATGTACATGTGGCATTGTGTACACGTTGTGCAGGTGGTGTTGTGTACATGTGATGTCGTGCACATGTTGTGCAGGTGGTGTTGTGTACAGGTGGTGTTTTTTATAGGCGATATTGTTTCATGTTATGCATATGGTACTGTTATACATGTGTTATTGTGTGCATGTTGTATATTTTGTGTTGCGGGCATGTTGTACTATGTATGTGCATTGTGTAGTCGTGGTATCTTGACATGTGTATTTTTTGTGTTGTACTCTGTGTACTAATATGTATGTGTTTTGTGGTACACTGGGTGTAGGTGTATGTGTTGTGTTGTACACTGGGTGTAGGTGTATGTGTTGTGTTATACACAGGGTGTAGGAGTATGTATTGTGTTTTGTTGAACATTGGGTTTCAGTGTATGTGTCATATGTCAGATGTAGATGCATGTATTATATGGTGATGTATGTCATGTGTGGTTGCATGTGTGTCATGCACACTATGTGTTTGTGTACATGGTTTAAGAGAAGGCATTGGGTTCTTGTCGAGTGTGGCAACTAATCTGATGTGTGTACGAAAAGGACAAAGGGTAAAGGTAGAAGTAAGAGTCGATTGAAGGATAAGTATCAATATTTTATTTTAGTTTTAGTTATGCATGTGATATATGATTATGGTTTATGATGGTTACATGTGATTTATGATTATGATTTATTATGGTTTTTTTGAGCTAATCAAATGTGATATGTTTATATGTGGTGATTTGATTAAAAAACTAGTTTGACTTGTTGTGACAGGAACTGAACATAATTGCATGTGTACCTTGTTGACAAGCTACCAATGAGGTACGATGTGAATTTATTTCAATTTCCTTTGAATCTAATGGCAGTTATGTGCTTCGTACAGGAATGCATGGACATGCTTTTTTGGGTGGTTGAAACCGATTGAAATAACTAGTTGTGTTAGTAAAAGGAATTGGAACATGCAGCAGTATGATCGTAAAGCATTTCATGAGGAGGGCCATTATGAGACACTGGTACACAATAGTGTCCATTGATTTCCCTGAGCATGGTATCACTAGTATGATGGTTTTGAGGTAGGGATATGCGTTGTTTTTTGGACTTTCCAATGTGATAAAACCTTTCCAATGGATGGACTACCTGAGATGGGGGTGCTAGCAGAACTTGGAAGGTGTGTGACTGCACGGAAGGGGGTGACCGAATTTCCCAGGGGACTGTGTAGTAGAGAAGAGAAGGTTGGGGATGGATTTTTTTTGGTCATTAGAATTGTTAGATGGAATTAGATGCACATTGCGAATGTGCCTTGATCTGAAATTGTGAGAACAAAGTATTTCTCATACATAGATTGACAGTAGGGGGCTTTTACTGGTTATTTCACCTTTACTAAAAAGGATGAAACCAGAAGCTTCTGGCCCACAAACTGGTTTTGCCTAAAGAAATAAAATGTAAACACTAAAATAGATCCGATCAATGAAAGTAATTTTTTATGTGCAAAGTATTCATTAATCAAAATTTTATGTGTGAATAAGCAAGTTCAAGTATTCTGCAAATGAAGTAATGTGGTTTGAAGTTGAACTAATGAGTTTTGTTCACTGTATAAGCCTGCTTGGGAAAAGTGTACTTATGAAAATTTACTATTTAATCTAGCAGAATCTGAAATATAACGAAAAAAATGCACAGCATAACAGTAAGCATTTGTTTAAGCAGTTCACCCCTCTCTTGGGCTACCTCTGCTGGGTCCAAAAGCATCTAATTAGGCTTTTCCCTTTTTCATTAATGCTCAAATCAAGAATTACACTGTGTAGAAAGCCTCAAAAGGCAAAATAAGCTGCAAATTTAGAAACAGAAGGCTAAAATCAGTATAAATCGACTATTCATTCACCTCTGTTGGATAAGTATAGTCCAACACAGTTGATCTTTCATTAGGCCATGGTGGCTCCACAACCAAAATCGCTGGTAAAATCACTGATAGAGCACCCTGATGGCTCTGCAACCTGTCCCAACAGCTCCATAATGCTTCAATACCCAAAAATTTAAAAAAAATTTGTCCCAAATGGACTTCCCTAGCCAAATTTATGGCTAACTGAAGTTTGCCCAGTGTCACCTAGAAAAACTCCAGCTAAATCTGGCTAACTACCAGATAGCACTGACAAATCTGGAGTTAGGCGCTGAATTTGGGGTCCGCCGAAATTACCGCTGAATTTGGAGGGGCTACAGAGATAAGGGTCCACGTGACCACAACCTCCGAAAATCATTTTAAAACTTTGAGTTATAATCGGCATTGGATAATGTTTATAACAATATGTATTAAATATAGTTTGCCCCGGGCGCGTGTCCACGGGACCACATCCCACACAAAATATAACATTTAAATAATATCCTGAATCCAATGGTTTCAAAAACTATTGCAGTGGCCCAACGGTCAAGCCGCTTGTCTTTGTCCGCCCCGACCCGGGGTCGAACCTCACCGCGACCAAAACATAATTTTGAATGCCAATTTCATATGAATCTTGGGGCCACATGGCGGCCTCCGGGCTGGCCACGTGGCACCTTTTGATTGGTCACATGTGGAATATTCCACAAAATATTCTGTGGAATATAATTTTTATAAAGTCAATTTTGGCCATTTTTTAATTGAAATTGGCAAACTTCAAAGCTGAATATCTTCCTCATACGGCGTTGGTTTTCAGTGCCGTTCACGTCTACAGGATCTTTTTTCCGAGATCTTTCTAGTCGATCTAGTTTGGACCAATTCTGAGCAACTTCATTTTTTAACATTTTTCTACAAGAGACTTGATCTCCTGATCACACCTCCCAAATGGGAAGCTTTTGGACCCTCAAAAGCTTTCTGATTACTAAAACTGATGATGTGGAGACTGATTCTCCACTCTTCCACCCTTGAATAACTGAAATCTACCCGATTTCATCAAATGAATCTTTTGAGAAAATGATAATCTGTTTCTGGAATCAACTGTTCGACCATTGCTAAGATTGATGGAGTCATGATGCAAATGATTAAAATTTGCAGAACAACAATTGTAATCTGTAGAAAAAAAAATTTTTCTACACTGATCAAACTTCCCAGAAGACTTAAAATAACTTTCACCTTGCAATATGTTCCCATGGCGAATTCTACCATTTTGAAACCAACTTTTTCCCATGCTGAATGGTGTGTCCTTCTTGCTTGCACTGCTTTGCTTTGACACTTCATTCACTGCATTGGTTGATCCAAAAGGTAATTTACGCAACATAACATCATCTTATTTCAAAGACAAACTGTTATCAAACTAAGACATATCATTAGCAACATCATAAAAAGGCGAATGCTCAAAATCTGGACATTTCAGCATTAACAAAGTTAGACTTTGACTTGCATTAACCAGTCTTTTCATTTGACTTGCATGGAGTAAAGAAGATTCCAGCTTCTTCTTGTGAGCTCTCAAAATGTATTCTTTACCATCTTTGAACAAGTGATACTTGTTATCATGGCGATGAAAGATAGCCTTCCTGTCAAATAAATAAGGACTTCCCAAAACAATACCTGAGATATCAAGCGACACCACATCAAGTTCCACTATGTCAATAAAGTGTGCAGTTATTGCAAAGCACAATATGAACTTCCTTGAGACTTGCAAATTGGAATCCTTGCATATCCATCCAAGTGGATAAGGCTTCGGATGTGGAATGGTCTCAAGTTTAAGCTGCTTGACCAAGTCTTCAGATATGAGATTCGCTTGTGGCCCACTATCAAACAGTGTGTCAATTTTGGTATGTTTTGAAATTACCCTCACATGGAAAAGCTCTATCCTCCTCTTTTCTTCATGAGTATCTTTGTGACAATTCAAAGAGCTAGAACTGGGAGTTGTGTCTTGTACCACTTCTTTCCCCTTAATGTTCTTCAAAACCATGGCTATGCTTTTTGTCTCATCTCCTGAGTCTGACCCTAAGTCTTGCTCAACTTTTTCTACAATTTTCTCCTTTTCTTTGATCTTGTTCTTGTTCTTGTATTTTCTGGTTTCAGTTTAGGATGAAGCTTCCAACAATGATCTTCATCATGACTTGTCTTCGAACAGTTCTTGCAAAAGAACTTTCCTTTGTCTTTTCTTGAATTTGCAATTCTCTTCTTTCCTTTGTTTTTGAAATTACTATCCTCATCAAAAGTATTCTTTCCTCTAGCTTCTAAATGTGTAGCCTGGACACATACTTCATCTAAGCTGGTAGGATTGAACATTAGAATAGTATGTTGCAGATAATTGTGCAAACCTCCTATGTGTTTCAACAGGGTGTCTTGACTTTGTAAGTCTACTCCAAGTAGAAGTGCTCTCCTTCTAAACTCTTGGGTATAATCTTGCACATTTTGACCCTTAAGTTGCCTAAATTTTTTCCAATTCATGATTGCTTTCTGAATATGAGCAAGAGGATAAAATTGTTTCTTAATAGTTGTAATAAACTCATTCCAAGTTAGAGTTATCTTACCATGCTTTTTAATTTCCTCCTTGGTCTTGGCTTCCCACCAAACCAAAGCTGCTCCATCCATTCTCAAAGAGGCTAATTGGATTTTTGTGTCATCATCATGCAAATTTTGAATCCTTAGATAGACTTCCAGCTGTCTAATCTAGTTATCCAATTTTTCTGCATTCACATCACCATTAAACATCGACAACTCAAACTTCACATCAAGCTTTAACAAAGGATTTCTAAGAGATGTTTTTGTTTTGTGTGACTGATTAACAGAAGTTGAAGAGGATGATGTGGAGGAAGAGGATGACGATGGAGATGAAGGATCACCATTTCCTCCATTCCCTTTCTTAGAATCATCCTTGTCTTTCTTCCCTCCTGAAGAATCTCCTTCTTCTCTTTGGTTTCTAGACCCTTCTCCAACAATCCTATCATTTCTCTCCTGGTATAGGATCCTAACCATCTCAGTCATGTCCAAGAAAGCTTTTCTAAAGACTCTTTCTTCTTCCTTGGGATCCATTTCCTCATGTACTTCTCCTTCTATGGAAGACATGTTTGTGGCTGATTCTAAGGCTAATGAGGATGAAATGGAAGGTGGATATAATGGCACTCTAGCCCTCCTTGGTTGAGGATAAACTTGTTCTCTAACCAATTGACCTTCCCCTCTTTTCAATTTCAGCCTAGTAAGCATCAAAGTTTGCAGAATAACACAATCTTCTTGCACAAATTTCACAAAATCTTAAGCAAAGCCTAGAGCTCTGATACCAATCTAATCTGAAATTGTGAGAACAAAGTATTTCTCATACAGAGATTGACAGTAGGGGGCTTTTACTGGTTATTTCACCTTTACTAGAAAGGATGAAACCAGAAGCTTCTGGCCCACAAACTGGCTCTGCCTAAAGAAATAAAATGTAAACACTGAAATAGATCCGATCAATGAAAGTATTTGTTTATGTGCAAAGTATTCATTAATCAAAATTTTATGTGTGAATAAGCAAGTTCAAGTATTCTTCAAATGAAGTAATGTGGTTTGAAGTTGAACTAATGAGTTTTGTTCACTGTATAAGCCTGCTTGGGAAAAGTGTACTTATGAAAAGTTACTGTTTAATGTAGCAGAATCTGAAATATAACAGAAAAAATGCACAGCATAACAGTAAGCATTTGTTTAAGCAGTTCGCCCCTCTCTTGGGCTACCTCTGCTGGGTCCAAAAGCCTCTAATTAGGCTTTTCCCTTTTTCATTAATGCTCAAATTAAGAATTACATTGTGTAGAAAGCCTCAAAAGGAAAAATAAGCTGCAAATTCAGAAACAGAAGGCTAAAATCAGTATAAATCAACTATTCATTCACCTCCATTGGATAAGTATAGTCCAACACAACTGATCTTTCATTAGGCCTTGGTGGCTCCACAACCAAAATCGCTCGTAAAATCACTGATAGAGCACCCTAATGGCTCTACAACCTGTCCCAACAGCTCCAGAATGCTTCAATACCCCAAAATAAAAATAAAAATCGTCCCAAATGGACTTCCCTAGCCAAAGTTATGGCTAACTGAAGTTTGCCCAGTGTCACCTAGAAAAACTCCAGCTAAATCTGGCTAACTGCCCGATAGCACCGACAAATCTGGAGTTAGGCACTGTATTTGGGGGTCTGCCGAAATTACCGCCGAATTTGGAGGGGCTAAAGAGATATGGGTCCACGTGACTACAACCTCCGAAAATCATTTTAAAACTTTGAGTTATAATCAACATTGGATAATGTTTATAAAAATATGTATTAAATATAGTCTGCCCCGGGCGCATGTCCACGGGACCACGTCCCACACAAAATATAACATTTAAATAATATCCTAAATCCAATGGTTTCAAAAACTATTGTAGTGGCCAAACGGTCAAGCCGCTTGTCTTTGTCCGCCCCAACCCGGGGTCGAACCTCACCGCGACCAAAACATAATTTTGAACACCAATATGATATGAATCTTGGGGCCACGTGGCGGCCTCCGGGCTGGCCACGTGGCGCCTTTTGATTGGCCACATGCGGAATATTTCACAGAATATTTTGTGGGATATTCCATAGAATATTCCCAGAATATTTTGTGGAATATTCTTTTTTTAATAAAAAAAAAATTTATAAAGTCAATTTTGCCCATTTTTTAATTGAAATTGGCAAACTTCAAAGCTGAATATCTTCCTCATACGGTGTCGGTTTTCAGTTCCGTTCACGTCTACAGGATCGTTTTTCCGAGCTCTTTCTAGTCAATCTAGTTTGGACCAATTCTAAGCAACTTCATTTTTGAGCATTTTTCTACAAGAGACTTGATCTCCTGATTATGCCCTAGAACAATGAGTTAGTAACTCTTCAATGGGAAAACAAGTGGCGTAGGATTGTAGCACTGGAAATTAGATGTATACTTTCACTTTGGTAGTGGATTCTGGAATTCGTGGGAAGGATGTGAATTCTGGTACTACTTTTGACGGTGGAGGTGTGAGCTTCTAGATTCCCTTGTTCCAGATGCATACATTGTATCTTTTTATTTGCTGGTTAGTGCAAATGTGCATGTGTATAATATTGTAAATATTGTATTGATTTGGATTTATAAAGCTCCATATATAGTATGGTTTTATATTTGATTGTTATTGTAAGTAACATAATGCATTGTGTTAGAAAGATCCAGTAAGCAATACGTTTGTTATGTTTCAGCAGTGGTCATTGTAAATATTGCAACAAGTTGTGTTATAAAGCTCCATAGTGATCCAAGTGGATATTGGTGGCCAACCACCTATTCCACTTGGGGCCCCACCATTTTCTCTTTCAGTTTTTCAATTTCGGCACAACTTACTATTTTTAGCATTTTTTTGGGTCCTGAACTTCCGGAGCCATTTTGAGGCCCTAAACGATGTTTTTTGGGCACCATTTGTTCCAAAAAAAATGATTCCATTCTAGAAATAGTATTTTCAGCAACACTTTTATTCCTCGAATTGATCTTTCTAATGATGTATCATATGCATAAAACGGAGATCGTATGCCAAAGTTACGTCCCCGGGAAGTTGAAACACCAATTTACCCAAACAGGGCCCATAGTTTTGGTGCTTCATCTCCTAGGGTTAGGTTTTTGGACGTTTAGAGTTCTCCATTGTTTCTCAATAATAAATAGGCCCTCGAGCCTCATTGTAACATAGTTCAGAGGTCTGTAGTTTCCACATCTCTTCTCAGAGATTCACTACCAGCAACCTAGCTAGTTTATTTCCATTATGTCTGTAAGAAAATTTCAGTTCTTTGATATTAATGAAATGAAGTGTTATTTTCATTGCATCTTTGTATTTATGGTTATATGTGTATTCTGTTGCGTTCCTGCATAAATCTGGATCACATAGGTAGTATTTTATGTTTTTAACAATTTGCTAGTTTGTAGGTGTCATTGAACACCGAGGATGGTGTTCCCCCAAAGGGGAGGGTTCTGTAACATCCCTGGTTAAAAATCAATGTAAAAAAATATAAGACCGTGGACATGGGACACGTATTCCAAGTTGAATGGTGGAAAAAACATCCTAGTGGGTGTCACGTTTATTATGGCTAACGGAAATTGGAAAAGGTTTTGGAAAGGCATGAAGCACTAATTGGCATTTTATTTATGAAAATGATGTAAATTAGGAGAAAAGGAAGGTGAAAGGTCACAAGTTGCATGTGAGGGGGAAAATGAAGGAAAATAATGAAAAATGAAGAAAATAACTGCAAATTAGAAACCGTCACGCTGGCAGGAAAATCATCTCTGATACCACTATAAGATCCTAGACAATGAAATAATCAACATATATAGCACATTTAAGTGTTCTAATAAAAACAGTTTCAACCAAAAATTGAACACAAAAGGGATCTGGAAAAATGAAGCCCTTATTTCAATTAATACTTAGAAAAATGATACATGTTGAATACAAACAAATTAATGGAGCCCCTGCCTTCACATGCACTACTACTCAATTCACAAGAAATCAAAGACATTGAAGCACAATTGTGGACCCTAGATGGATCCACCTGAAAAATCACACCTACAGGGTTTTCATCCCAGGGACCAGACTAGAACTAGCATCACCAAGTACTCAACAAAATAAAATATGATGACAAACCCCAGATCATCCAAATTCCTAGCTCCTATCCCCTCCTATCCCCTTTTATATGCTTGGTGGACTTTATAGAAACCATATTTTATTGTATTCCCTCGAAAATGAAGGAAAATACCATGGGTAGGTACCATGGGGAAATACCACGGTAAATAGCATGCGAAAATTCTATCCATTTTCACCATATGAAGAAAATGAGATATTACAACCACCAACTAAAGCTACCCAAAACCAAAACAAACACAAAATCCCAATTATTATACTAGTTGCACTTCCAGGAAGACACTGGCCCCAACTTCCACAAACCCTTAACAATTCTAGATAAATACACAGCTTCAAAGTGTAGAAATTTTAATACAATTATGTATTGCCTGGATTCTCCTGATCTAACAATTGTATGCCACTTTTAAATATAGAATCCTTCTACTAAAATCTTTGAAAAAATTTAATCGCCAATTACAAACACATGAAGAAAGATCAATCACACATAAAACAGATTTTTTTACCGAGAAAGCATAAAGCTAAAAACCCCACTATCATATATTATGTATATATCATGGATCATGAAACAATCTCATACAAAACTCTAATCCAAGAGCTCTCAGTACAATCGTCTCACATTGTCATACAAAAATTGGCTCACACATGCACCAATTTACTACCTCTTGACAACCTTCCTCCACTGCGCAATCCCTGCTGATCACAATCCATGAATGAATGAGATAGTGACTTTCCTTGACTGTGCAATTCTCATTGGCATCTCCAATGTGTGTGTGGTTGCATGAATGCACCCACTAATATCACAACAGATAGTCAAACTGTCCCTTTCACCTATCTCTCAACTGGGTCTCCACTAGATCTGACATGCATGTAGTTAACAGTAGTAAATCTTCAGTTGCATGTGAGATCACTCCATGTGAATAAATTTAATATTTAATTCACCGATCTCTCACTAGTGGATCTTTAGTTACAACTAGCTACAACTAGCACAACTTAGTTTAACTCACTTAACTGAGTTAAACTACTTTACAACTCACATAACAACACATCCAACTCTGTTACAACTTTGTATCACTTAGTTACAACGAAGTCCACTTGCATGTCCCACCAACCAACCTTAGAACTCGAAATTTCTTCAGTCAACTGGTTTTCCACATCAGTTAACTGAAATCGAGTGCTTCAAGAGAATAGATTATTATTTATTGTCTAATTATTATTAAGAGATAATAATCATCGACTTGCATTCTATTTTTAGACATGCGATCTATGAGCAGACTTCGCACATGCATTCCAAAAATAGAAATACATCCATAAATAGAATTTTCTCAACCATCTATAAATAGACTCCTGCTATAAATAGAATTTGCTCACCATTCTAAAAATAGACATACACCTAAAAATACCCTGTGGGCCCCACCTAGTGTAGGTGCTTAATTTTCACTAGGATCACCATCTTGTTGAATCTCAACACAAAGAGCACCTAACAATACAAAATTGATTAACATGTCCAAAAGAATCCCAAAGACCAAAAAGAGATAACGCAGAGTAAAAACTAGAATATGCAAAATACCAGGACAAGCGAAATTCATTTATAGACCAATTTCACCTGTATGAACCTAGAAAATTCGAACTTAGCCTCTCTACGAGAACCCAAAGATAAATTCAACACTACTTTCGTGCACCATAGGTGAAGAGTCTCCAAAGACCACTCCACCTAATGCTCAACATTAGTAGATTCCACGACAAAGCTTCATTCAACCTTTACTTAACGCAACAAAGACTCTATAGTGTTGAGTCTTTACCAAAAACAATAAATTACCACAAATTAGATAATATAGAATTAAATTTTAAGAATATAATTTATTTTTCGTTCATTATTATATTAAAATTCATTGAGAAGAAAATGGAACCTAATTCAAATTATAATTCTAAAAAAAACATAAATTATTGTGTGTGCGAACATCTTATATAATATTTTCTATATATTTAAACACGATCCCATTATTTAAGACCTTTTATCCTATATTTTTTTATGTACATCAAAGAATTAAAGTTATGAAATGGATATTAATTCCTTTTAATTCAAAGCTTTTATTAAAGCTATGAAAGGGAAAGATTACTTCGGTTTCTCAACTAGATAATGAATATGCTTTAGTAGTTCAACTGGTTTAGCTCTAGGAGCATTCGTTTGGTTAATTTGCTAATCCAAATGCTATTGGAAATCGACCGTCCTAAGTAATTAAGATCAATAATATCTATAAATTGATTACATATAATTACGTGGAGAAAATACTATTTATACATTTGATTCTCTTTTACCCAAATTTCTAGGGTTCTCGATTTATTATCATGTAGAAAATGGTTATATATATATAGAATACCTTTATTCATACAACTAGCAACGAAATCTTAAGGAAGCATTTCCTAAGCATCCACGATAAATTCTACATGCACACTACAACAATAATCATATTCCATCAACTCATAACTATCATCTCTTATTTTATAATTTCATAGAAGTAAATTAATCCCATTCTATAATTTCATAGAAGTAAATTAATCCACTATTCAACATAAAGGAAGAGTAGAAATGCATCTAATTGTAATTCAATGACTTAGCAAATATCTAGGAACCTTTTTCTAGTTTTCTTCAAGCTAAGATATTCTTGCCTTCATCAATCCCCTTTTTTATTCTTAAGTGGTTAATTTTATATATTTCTTCCTAGCAGATTTTAGGAGAGTACTACTTTAAGGTTTAAAAGCATGTTTCTCTCTCTCACAATGCTTAATTCCACCCAACTTAGTATTTATCTCTCACTAAGTGATCAACATAATATTTTTCTCCCATTATATTAATTTAATTTAATTCAATTTGGGAGCCCTCATTCTATTCTTTCTCTCTCTCATACTCTTGGACACTTAGAGTTTCTTAGTGCACTATTGGAGAGTGTGGCATCTTGGAGTTTTGAAGCAAGAATGAAAATGAAGATAAATTAAGTGCAAGAGGACATTGGGATCAAAAACTACATCGAGTTTTTCTTGTAGGTAACAAGTTGCAAGTATGTTTTCCTCACTAGTTTTGGCATGCATGGTGTATGCATGTGGTTTCCTAGTCATGATCTGTCACTAGCATGGAGGATTTCCTAGATTGACAATGGATTTTTCTAGCCTTTCCATTTCCTGGATAACCATGGTGTTGTTGGTTTTACTTCTTTTTTTTCTGGTTGGTTTTCATGTGGCTTTGGTTGTGGGTTGAGTTATTAGTTCCTAGAAGCCTTGGTTGGAGAAATTCTCTAAAAGCCTTGTAAAAACTTGGGTTGAGTTACTAGTCCTGGAAGCCTTGGTTGGAAAAACACTCTATAATCCCTTGGTGGGTTGAGTCACTAGTCCTAGAAGTCTTGGTTGGACAAATGCTCTAGAATCCCAATGACAGTTGTGCATTGAGTTGCTAGTCCTATAAGCTCTGGTTGGAACAAACACTCTAGAGCCATGGACAACTTGGGTAGAGACCATTTGGTGATGATTAGTGATGTCTGACCATGAGGTAGAATCACTGGATGAGGGCTGAGGTAGTTTGGCCTCTAGATGCCATGGTTTGGTGTTGATTGATGTGTTTTATGAGATCCCACATTCATGCTTGGAATATGGCATGGGGGTGACTGGCTGAAGAGAGATTTGTCTCAGCCATGTCTTTGGTCGGGTGGAACATGGAAGTAATAGATTTGGTTTCATTTTTCTTATGGAAATAAGAGCTATTTTCCTTTTGTATTGATGTGTAAATATTTTTTTTATTATGTGGCTTATACAGTTTTTTTATGCTTGTCATTTCTGTTGTTTATACACTGGTTATGAATTTGTTTTACGATAGTGATGATGTATGGCTCTCATATGCATGTTTTGATTTGTATATGAATGAACAATGTATCTATTACCAAATAGATGATAATGTAGTTAATATAATGAGGCAAAAATGTTTCTTCAATATTCTCAGATAAGTATGAGACCTCTATGCTCATATATGTTGTTCAAACTTGTAGATTACATATTTATGACATGTTTGACGAAATGCCTATCATGGCTAGTAGGGGTTCAGTCAATTCCTTTTTCAAGTGATTGCATTTACATCATTATTCCATTGTTATTTTTCATTCCTGAAAGTGTCAAGGAGTTTTGGGTAGACACCTAAGCTCTAGGCCTGAAAACGTGGCACAAAAATCAAGGTTGCAGGCTCAGAACTACTGGGAAAAGTCCACAATCGCATGCACACCCATGTCGTTCATGCAACTGGAGGTTTCTAGTCACACTCTTGCCCATTCTGAGGAGGCGACTAGGGGGTTATTCATTAAAAGTTCAGTTTGATTCAGGGGCTAGCCTTCTGGAAGGTTGGGATTTCTCCTGGGTGTTCTGTAGTGGGTGCAGAAGGCCTTTGTTGCAGTGTGGTATCAATTCACTTCCTTAAGGTGACCTAGGATGTTGAACCAGATCATAGTAACTCTTCATCACATGTTTACCATGGTTTTTCGGTTACTTGGGTTACTTGAAATGGTTGTTAGTCTTTGTAAATTTTTATTTCAAATTCATGGACATGATGTCTTGATTTTTTGAGCATGTGACTCACATGTGTAAATAGTTGTAGAAAACATGTTTAGTATTAGCATGACAAGGTAGCAATTGATATGTTTACATAACTAATTATTGGGTGATGTGATAGTTTATAGTAAGAATCAATTTCAACAAGGTAAAAAGGCAAAAGAAAGGAATTGGGCAAGAATTAATTTGGCTATGTTTGGAAACCTTAATTCCAAACGAATGAGTGCTTTTCATATAGGAAGTGTTCTTAACGTTGATTTTGTATGACATTATGCCGATATGTGTTATAGTCATGAACATGTATTTGACAGGTATATCATATAATTTATAGTGATAACTAGATCCATTGAGGAATTGGAGTCCCTTGAGATATGGCATGGTTGTGTTCAGATATAAGGCAGTGTGCTTGGCATAACAAGGTAAGATAACTAGTATATTGTATATCTATTTATACATTGACAGTTATGTGTTTACGAAAAGTATGATGTAGGGGATTGCATGGCAAAGAGACTGCCATGAAATATTAGAGAAGGCTTAGGTTGAGATTTCCTTTGGAAGTATTTGGAATCCATGGGGATTCAGTCATGGTGTTTGTTTCTAGTTTTGTGGCTTCGATCTTTTTTTTATCTGTTTTTGCTTGATTTTACATTTTGTTTATGTCTAGTGTATGGCCATACCGCTTTGTTTTTGGTGTTGTATTGTATTGGTTTTCGCGATTTTCTTCTTGTTTGTATCTTTTTCTTGCCTTTATGCTTTGAGAGTCTTGGGAATTGGTTTGGGAAGGAGGGAGTTAATGGACCTCAGGAGAGCCAAATGAAACCCAACATGTAATGTGAGACCTATATTATGCCTGATACGTGAGTAAAGGGAAACTAAATATAATTGTATGACAACCAATTGGATTGGTTGGGTTCATTGGTGTAAATTAATGATGGTGGGGAAATCATGAGAAAGGTAACAGGAAAGGTGAAGTAAATTTATTTGAGGCATTAGATGCCTTGGCTATCTGGGAAAGATTTCTCTCAAGGTTGTGTATGTTGTGCATGAATAAAGGGATTTATCTTAACCTTGACCTTATGCTATTTGGTAATTATGTTGTGATCATGACTATGATTGTGCTTATATATGTATACATGTATGTATATATGTATGTATGTCGTGTCTAACAGGGTTGCCATGGATCATGATTGTTTAATGTTAATGTTTATATGCATACATGTGTGTATGCATGTCGTTGTCTTACAAGATCATGATTATTTTATGCTAATGATTATATAAATATATGTATGTAAGTATCTATGTCACTATTTGAAAGGTTTGTCAGGGATCATTCTGTGGATGAATAGTTTCTTATGCAGATGAATGCCATGAAAAGCTTTCTGGTCTTATGATAAATCAAGTGGGAAGAGTAGCACTAACAAAGTTTTGAGGTCAATAGATCATGTGGATATGAGTTTATATTATGTGTTTATACTATGCCTATGTGTTGGGCAGGTAATACCGAGAAATAAATCAGTAGAATGAAAACAACATGATCCATGGCATGCTAGGATAAGCACGGATGAAAAAGAGAAATTGGAAAGCAAGGTTTCTTGTTAGAGACAATGTGGGTTTGGATGTGCAGTACTACTATTGTGTATATGTGGTGCATGTTGTATATTCAGTGATTGTACCTATGGTGTTGTGCACATGTAACATATGTAGTATTGTGTACATATAAGGTTGTATGCATGTTGTATATATGGTGTTGTGTGTATATTGCATATGTAGTGTTGGGTATATATGTTGTGATTTACGTGTTGGATATGTAGTGTTGGGCACATATCATGTTGTGCAGACATTGGATATGTGGTGTTGTGTACATATGGTGTTGTGCACATGTTGGATATGCAGTGTTGTGTACATAAGGTGCTATGTACATGTTTTATATGAAGTGATATATACATATGGTGTTTTTTTCATGTTGTACATATGGTGTTGTGTGCATGTGGTGTTATGTACATGTTGTGCATGTGGTGTTGTGTACATGTTGTACATGTTGCATTGTGTACATGTGGTTTCATGT